>NGKJ01000074.1:121971-142371 GCA_002162495.1 Myriosclerotinia curreyana | reverse complement strand
TTTTTTTTTTCACTTGCTGCTTCAATCATATCCATCGAGCAAGTCTTTTCATTATGTTTTCCTGATGCTCATCAGTCATTTCCCGATCTTGATTTTCACATGATTGGTTCGTATGCTCCTGCCATATTTGTGGATGTTGAGGTAATACTCCTTCGCGACTCGCGAGGCAGGAGACAGGAGGCAGGAGGCAGGAGGAAACAGCCCATATGCCACTTCATTATTTCTCTTTCATGAAATATAATTTAGGATTAAACCTCCCACTTCTTTATTATTCAAATAAGCTGCTTCCGTGACTCATCGTGACTCTGAGCTGTGATTGAATTTCATATTTCAACCTTATTGTTGTGTTGTCATGTCAACGTTTCTGTACTATTTTTTCATTTCTCAATTATCTCACATTTTTCCATCTCGCAATCAACTACCAACAGGATAATGTTCATTGGTAAGACTGATTCTTGAAGATTAGTGATATGCTGAACCGAAGGTTCAATATAAGGTCTTATAATAGATTGACAGATGCTAACACTTAAGTCAAAGGAACAGGTCAGAACCTCAATTCGAAATACAACCCTCTACCCCTTCACGTTGGCAGGATCCCAGGCTGCCCCGCTGTCTTCTTCGTGTACAATGCCGCGTATACGTTGTCGTATCTACGTTCTTCGGTGGTAGAGGACAATTCCACCGCGGCTACTTCCATTGTCACTATTTGTAGTGTACGAAGTCTTTCAGAGACAGATATTACCTCGGGTAGTATTGACACCCTTTCATGGCCACCGTCAGAACTCTACCATGATAAAAATTCGAGAAATGACTACCCGTGGGCGTTGGAAGTGGTCACCAAAAATATATACAGACTCTACCGCGTCGGGTAGCTTCTCCTTGAATTCAGCAGGTATTACAATGACTGGGGAAACCAAGTATTCGCGGACAAAATTACACTCCAAGCATCTACAGATTCAAGACTGTCCGACTCCCGCGTTGCCTCCGACACCTATCTTAACCCATTGTTGATATAACAACCAACCTCAACCCGACAATCGACCTTACTGACCCATCCAGTAGTTCGAAGTCTGATACTTACAAGCCTAGCTTGGGAGCCTTACCATGCCCAGAAACCTAGAGAGCATAGACTGGCTTCAGCCTCAAAAGATATTGCTGTCAGAACTTAGAATATAACTTCCTTGCCGTCCCTGTCAAAGGCGCAGAAGTCCTCTCGAAATACGTCGGGCCTGTCGGTGCCCTCGCTTAAGATCCTGAAATTACAAAGAGTATTGTATTAGAGTTAAGGCTGAAGGAGAGGGTTGACTCCTATATCTCCTCATTCGATGCAGCCACGTCGCCTCTGTCACACAGAACACCACGACTCCTTTACAAGCTTCGACCAAATCATGCCTCCCAGCAGCGCAGCAATGCCGGAGTTTCGTGGTAGCTGAAGTCTCCAAAATGGAGACCCATCAAACTCCTTCACTCTCGCCGGTATTTCTCCATTTCAATCTCCCCCAATCTCTCCCACTCCTCTCCCACCCAACAAACAATCGAATTGATTCTAACTGCACACAAAGACGCAGTCTCATGCGTCAAATGGGGAGGAGCAGGATTCATATACACTGCATCTCAAGACAAAACTATCAAAGTTTGGGACGCCAAAGACGGAACTCGGAACTCGATGTCTTACCCCTCACAAATTCTTCGTCGGGAGTTATCATCTCCTGGTACTACGATAGTTAGTTCAATTAGTTTATCTATTTTCTTGGGAGAGGATAGTACTGGCGAGAGAATTTTGATTGTATGATTGTATATAACTGTAATGAAAACGAGAGATTGGAGAAGTTAAGGGAAAGCTTTTACATATCTAGACCAGAACAATTTTTGAGCGAGGGATTCCCGTTTAATAAAACTTAGATCTTTAATCAACACAACGAACGATCTTACCATTACCATGAATCGACTGTATAATTATACTCAATCAATATAAATAAATAAACATCATCCTGACGAAACACCACTTCCAACCAATTTTCAACCCCCAGAATTGGCACATGCTTCTGAAGAAGTAATCACTTCGTTGCTAGACGATGAAGATTCATCAACCCATGAACCAATTCTGAAACTGGTGGGTGGAAGAAAGATGGCAGGCCCAATAATATATTGATCAAAGAAATTAAACCCATTTTCTGACGGCTTTGATTTCGCGCGTGGTACCATTGGCAGTCTGTGATGGTGAAGGTGATGGTGAAGGAAGAGGTCTGAAGACTTTTTCTAGCTTTTTCAAGCTTAAGTTTAACAATTGAAATGGTAAAACTTGTGCTATGGATTTTAATCAACCAAAAAGATGCAATTTTTCAACACTGGTAAGAAACCGCAACTATCATATCACAGCGCAGCGCAGCCGAATGATGGATTTGATTTCCTATTTCTATTTCTATTTCTATTTATATTCCTATTCCTATTGGTCGTGGAAGGTATAACTGTAAATGCTAAGATAGATAGCGAATAGTGCGTGCGCAACTGAATAAGATGAGAGATGTACGAAGTATCGGGGAAAGATATAGGGAGGGTTTGATCACCATGAGCTCAGCTAGGTGAAAACTTATTCGTGGGTTCGAAGGTGTTTGTGATATTGGTGTGGTGTATGTGGAACGGCGCTTCAGTATCTCTGTGTTATCGCCGGCTGGGATGGGTGTGAGAATGTGTGAGAGAATGTTAAGTGTGGTAGGTGTAAAGGAGAAGCGGCGGCAAGATATCGTATTGATGGATGGAGAAAGGGTTGAAGGTAAAGGGTAAAGGGTAAAGGGTCAAGAAATGAGAAAAAGGGTTTATGATGAGTACTTATAAAGCGAAGCCAAGGACAAAGTTGAACATACCCGCAAATCAGTGGTGGCGATTTACTCATAGTCCTGTGCATGTATACGAAGTGAAGTATGAAATGGCAATCCCGGCAAATACAAAGTCCATATGAGTTCTACCATAACTCGCTGTATTGCCTATTGAGCAAATGGAGCATCAAGTACCGTCACCGCTCCCCTGGAATATCGCTTCCTCGCTATCCCCACATTCCCTTCCCAAACTAGCTCAAGATATTTAAACCGCTTTGAGAATCCAACTCCATAATAGAACATTGAAATCTATCTCATTGCGCGAAAACAACGCCCCATCATAATAACCATGTATATTTTGATATCCACCTTGAACGCCTCTAAACAAAACACGGAATGCACCAAGCATGGTACTATTAACTCGTTGGATCTCCGGATAACACGCCAACAGGACGTTGCCTCTTTTTTTGTACCCTCCTCAATATAACTTGCATACTGTTCACATCAAACTCCTTCTTCTTGGGATCCCAAGCTGCGTGGATATCAAAAACAAGGAAAGCCTTGTCGGATTCGTATTCGACAAGTCCCGAGAGCTTCACAGAGCCTCTTGGATGAAGGTTCTGAGTCGGTCGCAACTTCTTGGTGATCTCGAGGTATTTTAATTTAGCTGCCATGAATGGTATTGCGAATTGTCGATGAATATTCTGTAAATTGATAAGGGCGAGGAGATTATCATCTTTCACGTTGGGTTTTCCGGGTGCAGCGTTGTCCCCGATTTCTTTGCTCTTGTCACCCAGAGGCTGTTGTGGTGATCCATCCTTTGCAGTTAATGGACGTTGAACATCACCGGGAAATTTTTGTTGTCCGTTCAACTCTTTAGCCATTTTTTGTGATCGAAGAAATAATTGCTCCAAGGATTGCTGAGCGAGACTCGTTCGAAGTTCTACGCCAAACTTTCCTGCTATGCTTCTAAATTCTTCGGCGGCGAGTACCTTCACAAAAGTCCATAGAGTGTGAAAGGGAGCTATTGGCCACAGAACGTTTCGTATTTTGTATACTATTGAGGCATCGACGGGCTGTGTGACCCAGGAGATTGCATCGTCGGAGATTTCGATCCTACTATATATTAGTTTTGTTCCTTGTGACTTATGCGGCAACCAACCTACCCTGATCTTTCGAAGGTCGGTGGTGGAAATGAAGGGAAATCAATATCAAGCCAACATCTTGTTGTTTTCAAATTTTTCCCAGCGATTTGCACAATGACTGGGGCTTTGCTAATAAAATCTCGCATGAATTCCGCCAAGTCAACTGGAAAAATTTTAGCAATTGCCACGACCAGTCCACATTTGTTGTCCAGTAAACGTACCTCTGAGTTTTGACATGAGTTTTATGTCCTTGCTAATCTTTATGAACTCTTGATATTCTGGGTCAGTTCCTTTGTAAGGAACGACAGGGAGCTGTTTCGTGGTGCCTGGAAATGGTATAAACAACGGTTGCTCTACCTCTTGGAATTCCTCCTCTGGTATATGTTTTGATGCATCATCAGCAGCTTTGTATAAAGGAGCAAGGACTACTTGACTATAGATCTCGAAGCAGACAAATGCCACGACAAGGTTGATGGCGATATTTCTATGTAGTATCAGCACACATGCTTTTTGCATTTACAATCCAAGCATACATACCTTATTTTCACAGGTGCTTTTTTGAAACGAACCGGCTGTATATTTGGGCCCAATCCAGCATGCCTCTGCGCAACAAAGCGCATAGGTAATGAACTTGTAGCAAATGCATTAGGTTGTAGTCTGGCCCTTATACTCGCTGCCCGCGGTTTAATGAATCGAAACATCGTGAGGGGTGGTGGATCAAGGCCCGCCTTCGAGCTGGCGAGCCTTTGATAGCGAATGTCTGTGGCGAATCAGGTAAATGCTCTGGTTTTACGGATGCGATATTGATGGAGTATTAGGTAGCTTTGACGTGAAGGTATTGCGATACTCAAATAATACTCGTTGGGGTGTAGGATGAAGAGGTTTGGTAGTGAGGTACAAGAGCGCAAGAGAGATACAGTAGGTAGATGTCCAAAGATAACTCGGGTCGGGCCTTGGTAACCAATTTTTATCTCCGAATCAAGCAAATATACACTAAACACAAGGAAAAGAAGACCTTTTGATGGTAAATTTACTAAATATGTTAAATTATACTTAGAAATGGTAATTATTTTTATAAAATTGGTAAGATTTCGTTAATTCCAAAATATAAGAATCTTTAAATTATATCTTCAAATTCTGAAGTCTTATGATATGGACTTAACTAGTTTCAAAGCGGTTAGCGCCAAATCTGGACTTAGCTTGGTACCACATCTTTGAGAGTTGAGGTTATCAGCCATCGACTTCTTTCCAAACCGTCACTTGAGTATGAGATTCTCAAATCAAATCAACAAAACTCATCAACAAATATGAAGCTCTCCTCCAGCTTCCTTTTGCCATTACTGGCTAGTACAGCATGTGCTGCATCAGATTCCGCCCGTGCCTATATCTTCGAAGGCAAACAATACCCAAATAACCTAGCATCACCTCCAGCTCTATCTCCTAACGAAGCACGACTCATCCTAGCACAACGATTAGGAGTATCGCAATTCCATGATGTTGGAACGGTCGACATTAGTGCCATTAAATATATCAATAAGTTTGGAGGACAATTGAAATCATTATTCAAGGATGCGCCAAAGGACAGGGCGGCTGAGTTAGTTATGATTGTTGAGGGTGTATCAGAGGAGACGGCTGGACCACTATTATTAGATGCTTGGTCTTCTATCAAACCAGCATTCACAATTGCAAATCCACCTTCAGTTAGGACGACACAGAATTTGGCAGATGATTTGGAGTTACAGGTTGGAGAGGTAAAGAAATGCTCGTTGGAAGATGCTATCAATCCATTCGCGGACAAATGTTGGAATGGTAAATCGAAGATAATGCACGTTGATTTGAAGAGACAATCAAAGGTATGAGAAATTCGCTATTCCTACTGATATGTTTTGCCTAATGTTGAGGTAGAATAAGGATTTCATCAACACATCTTTCGAACGATTAACCAAATTCGCCTCTAAAGCAGAAATGAATGTACTCGTCCTCCTCATGCCTGATTCTCGCAGGGGTAGTGGCTCATACGGCTCTTACGCTAGACCTTCACAAAAGAAACTCTCTAGCAGACAACAATTAGAATCACCAATTACCGAGTTTGTCGACCACCAAGCACAGGAAGCCCCAACTTCCAATTCTTCATACAACAATAATACTGTCATTAAGACTACTCTTCCTGTCTGCCATGCTTCCTTGGACTCTTGTATCTCTTCCACCAACAACTGCTCATCTATGGGTGCTTGCTACAAGAAATACACGTCCCAATCTGGCGATTGCTTCGCTTGTAGATGCGGTGCTGATTCGGGACGAGGAGGATCTGCTTGTCAGAAAATAGATATTAGTGGTCCTTTTTGGTTGATTTTTATCTCCAGTCTCGTTCTAGTCGGGCTTGTTTCTTGGGGAATTGGCATGTTGTATAGCATTGGTGATGAAAAATTACCTGGCGTCATTGGTGCTGGTGTTTCTTCTGGCAAGAGATTATAGTTGTATGGATTCTGGAAGATATGTACGCTTAAGTTCAAAGACTGAGAGATTGGAGGGGCTTTCATTTGGTCATGGTGGGCGTTTAATACGAAGAAAGAAAGAAAGAGATCGACAAACCTGTATTTGTTTGGGCTGTATAGTGGCCGGTGTACAGACAGGGAAGTGTCAATTATTTATAGCAATGAAATCTTATCAATCTCCATTAACCTCTCAAAATCGAACACCTGTTAGGTGGCATGGCTTACGGCTCACTCGCTCTCTTACACTATCTCTCCGACCAAGTGGTGTCTTAGTGCAACCTCACCGTGATCTTGATTTATGAGTGGCAGCTCTCGTGATTTTTGCCATATTTCTACTCCCGTGCCATCTATCTTCGCTCGTCATTGCCAACTTATTACTTACTATCGTCTATCTATTCTTCTACATAGATATTTGGACATATAATAATATCGACGGCCATAATTCCTATGCGATTCACTTATGGTACGCAGCAGTTCTGTGATTACCATTACTACTTTTGCATTATTGCCACTTCTTATACATGCTGTTAGTGGCTTTGGAAATACTCTGTTGCGAGCTATCTTTTTATTTTTCAGTATAAAGGTTGATTTATAATCTGCCTTGATTTACAACCAACTCAGTGAGATTGATCTTGGCCGATCTAAAAGAAATTGAGACAGATCTCCAAAGTTTGGTATATGAGTTAGTAGGATATTTTAGTGAGAATTCAGCTTTTCATATAGTAGCGAGTCATGTTTGAGTCTTCTCTGCGGTGCCAACGATTTAC
This sequence comes from Myriosclerotinia curreyana, assembly GCA_002162495.1. Classification (NCBI taxonomy): domain Eukaryota; kingdom Fungi; phylum Ascomycota; class Leotiomycetes; order Helotiales; family Sclerotiniaceae; genus Myriosclerotinia; species Myriosclerotinia curreyana. Next base: position 135,148 of record NGKJ01000074.1, on the reverse strand, counting down.
GCAGTTGACTCAATCCGCACAATCTCTCGATGCAGATAGGAAACGTCTTGCCCTTTGTTCCAACTTTTGCTTTTCGTCTAAATCTTTCCTGTATAAAAATGTTGTATGAACTCCAGCCATAAGCAAATTATCGGAACGTATGTTCTTACTAGGAAACAATATTGGATTTTAAATCGCTCGCAACACCATCTTGTTGTCTGTGTGACGAAGGAAGTTTTGACTTGGCGTTGTATTCAATGTATATGTATAGAATGGGAAGATGTGAAATACTTAAAAGATTGCAATTCACAATCCATCAAGCTATATAATGCCATCTAAGCCCCTCCTCTTTGGGAATTCCAATACAAGATAGAAAAAACTCACTGGGATACTAGTGCCCATGATGTGTTCCCCCANNNNGAAAGTTGCAGTCCCACTGAACAACTTATCTTGCCTACCAAAACATAAAAAAAATGCCACGAGGGCCGTGAAAGACGACGGCGAGGAGGAAGGAGAAGAATAACTGCGCTAGAAATATCGCTGATACATTAGTGACAGTGATATTTCAATTCAACGGCGAGAATCATGGAGCTTGGGCTTATTCTCCAAATCTTGATATTTCCCATAAGGGTAACGGGAGCAGAAGTAAATGACCGGAGTCACACAATTGCCTGTTGCCTGGTTGGAAGTGCTGAAGTAGGCCTTATTTCTTAGCTCAGTAGCTCTACGCTGAAGATGTAGGTGTTTATATACACCACTAAGGCTTCCATGGTGCAAGATATGCGAAATGCGGGTCAACTCAGAACTGATAAATTGTCGGGGTAGAACATGGCGACGGTCAATCACCTGCATAATGAGAAGCCAAGGTCTATTTTACTGCGTCAGGTCGAGCTTTATTAAGTCTTCCATTTATCTCCTCACTCACGTCGCATCATGCTCTTGTATCGAGAATCCCCGGACCGAAATGGGCGGCTGTGCTTTTCTCCTGGGGCTCAGACTTTGCTATTAAATCCATTTGTTACCCATCCATTACAGCTGAGATGTCTACAACAGAAGTTAGAGACAAGTTTGAGTACCAAGTAGCTGGACAAAATTCTTCATATCTTGTAAGTACATTAGAAAGTAGATCGATTTGTGGACTCAATATCCTGTAACTGATTTCTTTAGAATGGTATCGACGAACCTCTCCAAACTGACAAGGTGATCCACGAAGCACTGACAAGAATCAAATCCCTCGAGAAGAAACTTCAAACTCGAAGAATTAGAGAAGCTCAGGCCAGTTTCAAAGACGTGAAGATGAAGACGCTTCTTCAAGCGCAACCCCCGAGATGAACTCGGATTTTAACAGCTGTACCGGATAATACCAACCCTACAAATCTAGAAGCCTCACAAGCGGCGGACTCAATGGCTTGGTTGAAACTTACCGAAAATGCCAGCGACAAGAAAAATGCGGGACTGAACTCAAAATTCTTGGACAATTTCGATCGCAGACCAAGAAATAATAAACCTGCTCAAAGAGACCTTGAAGGATTATATGGAACACACAGCAGGACGCAAATGGGATAGCAAAGTTGTTATTCTACCAGAAGTATGGAATCCACTTGTTATCAACTACTCATAGAAAAGAATCCTGAAAAACAGAACTCATTACCCAGGGAGACAGATGAGAGGTTTCGCCGCCGATTTAGTATACGCACAAGAAACATATCCAAGTTCATTTAAGCTTCAACAGTCCCGGGATACTTACACATCCATAAAGTTCACTGAGCTCGTTGGTCTAATCATACCAGGGAGTCTGGTTGTCACAAATTGGTCGAAAATCGAGTGACGAAGGGTGCATGAAGCGCCCTAAGTTCTTAAAGTTAATCGCCTTGATTATGGACCAGATGGCGCATTGCAGCTCACAGCATGGCTTGGGATTGGAATGGAAAGTCCTCAATACGCACTATGTACGGGTTTCGTATTCCGTCCTTCGAAGACTACCTGCCCATTCTGAGCCTACCAATATATCCAGTAGAATTCTTCATGCATGGAGAAAACCGCGGCATTGATGTTATCCGGTCACATGAGCAATATAGCACGCTTGAAGGCAATGAAAATATTTTCAGTTGTAGGAAACTCTTTCGGAGATACAAAAATGACCATTCAAGAATTGAGCCAGTATTGAGATACTGTGGTGATTGTATCAAGTTTTAACACCCTGAAATGAGGCCGGGACTTGTCAAGGTATGTGTCACATTCTACCACAAACGCCGTTTTGTAAATTCTAATTACAAGCAATACACATAACCGTACACCTAGGAATTGAAAATTGCCGGGGTGACTAGTCGGTAATTCCTAGGTGTACGGTTATAGACGAAGAAATAGTTCTTGATACAGAAAAGAACTGGATCGCGTATCTTAGGAGGACGTATCCAGGCTCCAAGTCGATTCTGTCAATGCTCTCTCTGCGAGGACAAGACTACCACCGCCTGGCGTATGGCTATAGCGAAGAACCACTCTTTTCTTGAGGATAACAGTATCTTCTATCTTTCACGAAGCTGTGCATTACGAAGGATAGACATGAGGAACTTTATAGTTCTTGGTTAAATATGAAACTTCAAACTATATTTAACAAGATAAAAGAGATATCGTTTCTGTAAGACACTTACTCCTTTTCATTAATACAGCCTTTTAACACAGTAAAGTTCTACCCTACGTTCCTAAATACTTATTCCATAAGATGGGCCATGTTGATAAGTGTAGTACTGACTAAATTGCATTATCCAGATTCGATGTTTTCTAGGGGGTCAATCGTATAAGCGATGTACCGACAGGATTACGTCATTTCCCTAATCACCCCGAACTCGGTCTCTCTGATCACACCCTATAAGATAAATAGTACCAGCTTCTTACAATCATCCATATTCATACTTTTAAATCAGGCTTTGAGCTTTACTGAACTTTGCCTATCTCAAAATGGTATGAAAATGTGTAAAGTCTTCGTAATCTAGCTCTCACCTTCCTTAAAAGCAAACGTGCTGTGATATTGAGTTTTTGCTGATGATTTCTTCATAAATCAAAGAATAATTATACTTCCTCCGATCACCAAAACCCCTTCTGCGCAATTAAGCTGAACGATATTCTTCTTCTGCTTTGAAGTTATCCAAGTACACCCTCCCAATTTTTCAAATGAATAGACACAAAAGTTTGACTTTCTAATTATAAATTGCTGCTGCTCTCCGTAATTCTCTCTGTGTCATCTTCGACATTAGGTAGCCATAACATGGTACATTAAGAGAGAGAGATTCATAAACTCTGCTTTTCGATATCATGGTTAAGTATATAAATTGGGAGATACTAGATTGATGCCTTAGTGTTAAGTGAACGGCAAAAAGATACCTAGTAATCTAAGCGTGACAACGGCTTGAAGCGACGATAAATTTACTGGCAACGGTGAGAGGATATAAGATGATTGACGACAAAGATAATCACAAATTCAATGACAACCATTCAAAACTCGAAATGGAGTTCCGGGTTTAGAGATACCATGTTCAACTCCATTCTCAAAATTGCTCGGGAGTGCTCGAGTCTCAGACCCTCAAGTCCATCAGATCTACCACCACAAACGCCGAAAACCCATTTTTCATTTTCGGTTGTATTTCGGAGTGCTTTTCATTACCCCATTGAATTAGAAGGGTGGCCTCCTTTTATATCTACCTCATTGCTGTAAATATTTGTTATTTACCTTTCTTTTTTTTCCCTTCATTGCACTACTCATACGCCAAAAGGGGTTGCTTGGTATATAAATTCAATCCTCCTACAATTCGTTCCAGGCTCGTTATATTATTTCAATATCTACAATTTCATCGATAGTCCTGTCACTTCTATGGGAAATCAGTCTTTGGAGTCTGCATGACGTTTTGATGCACGATGGCATAGGTAAGAGCGATGCCACTCTAACAAGGACAAGTTCGAGATAGCGACAACATAGGATTTGCTGAGATGTAGTTAATTAGAGAAAGTGACGAGTGTCAATCTACAGATGGCAGCGATTCAGTGATAAAATATCCCCCCTACGAAATAATAGTTGAGAACAACCGAATCGGACATTGCAGACTTGGAGACGGATGCTATTGCTCTGAGCAATAGCATCCCACTCCCTTAGGGATTTCGAATGCGTTGTTAATACTATCTGTAGATAAAAACCATCAGATGAGAGGTAATCTGTCTTATATAATAAGTACTTGAATATATTTCAGACCTGTCACCTGAGAAGATTATGAAAACCCTTAGATCTAAATCAGAAAGTTTTGGATGTAATTTAATCGTATCATATCTGCTCTTCTCCTTAGTATCTCCGCATGACACTACGACGTAGATTTCCTCGGATATATAACCTCATCTTTAATCAATATAATTTGTAGCTATATTGATTAAATAATGGCATTCATGCATTCAAATGTGACGAACAAGATTTCAGTGTATGTTCTAACAAATGGTCAGGTTCTTTAGGGATAGTATATCTTGGTTGAAACTTCCTTTAAATTTTGCCTATATGGTGATTTTGATAACAAAGTCTCGTAGCTAAAACGACAATAGTATTATGTCAAGTGAGTATGAATATAAAGGCGATGACGGTGAAAATGATAATAAAATGATCCAAATCAAACTCAGGGAAAATATTAAAAACTTATCAATGTAGGCTATTGATATCAATAAGGATTTCAAACAAAATTGTGATGTTGTACCTGGTATCTTCTAGAGAAACTGCGAATAGTTTCCTTTAAGAGAACGGAAATTTTATAGAAAGCATTTATATTCAACCTAAACCGGCGGAGATACATGAGAGTCTTCAATACTATAATACTAATTTTATGCTTGGCATAACTACTTCAAGAGGCGAGCTAAGCCTATTAGTATAGGAAATAGTAGCTCTAAACATATAAAAGCCTATCATATATGATTCCTTTTATCTCCACGAAAGCAATTTTCAATTTTTGGTTGTGGAATATATGGCGCGTCAGAATTCTCGAACTATGATTCAATGATTCTTCTCACCTAGAAACTTAAGCTTGTAGGACAGTAGAGATAAGAGATACTGTCATTTGTACCCTACAACTGACAATAACAATGATGCTAAGTAATATTACGTGGTTGATGTGACAGCGTGACTACAACGAAACGATGGCGGGATACTCAACAATGATTATAATACTACTAGGCTGTTACATATTCCCCGATTCACTAACAAATAAGTTCACCAGAGATTATTTTATAATATTCAATTCCAAAATCTGTATAATGGTAGGAATATGGGACAACTTCATCGATTGCTTGATCGTCATGATATCTTAAAGTTGTTTTCTGAATTTGTATAACAAGGATAAAATACAACAACTAAAGGAATGTTTACATATTCAAGCTCTATCCGATTTCGACTATTAAAGCTAATTCTCTATATAAAATTGCTACACTGCCCGAACTTCTATGTTACTTCTTTGGTTAGCAGAGTGTGCCATACTAGTAGGGGGGGACTTAGATAGATCAGCGTTATATATCTAGGCTATAGCTATTCATGCTTCTTCTGACGTGGTATACACGTTATTTGAATGAACATATATTATGTTTGAGGCCAATCGTTCTTGGGAAGATTCCCTTGGTTCATCTCTCAGTCATCTTCTGGATTCTCATTTTTAAAGGTAATACCACCGTGACACTTAGACACACCATTTATCAACGCAAATAGTGAATCTTTTTAAGAGCGGTAATTAGTCAATAGTGTCAAGTATATCAATGTAACAGAATATAAAATTCGTAAAATCAAGGAGATAATCCGAAGTGAATTTTTAGTCTAAAGTTCCGGTCCAGGACTCCGCTAGTTATCCAAGGAGTTTTTTAGTCCTTCTCTGCGGTTTGATACGATTTTAATCGAATTTGCAAACAAAAAAGAGAAATCCTCTATCAAAAGGTGCAAGTTCATATAGTGTGTATGAATACTCCTTTCCTTCTTGTTTCATTTTCACATCATCTTTTTCCAAAGAGAAAATTACTAAACCCTTATACAGAAGTAACACAAGTCTATACGAGCGCATGTTTTTTAATGTCCATAATCCCTAATTCTATCATTGATTCTTTCTTGCTAGACATTTCTAACGAAGTCAACAGGAAAAACGAAGAAAATGTACAAGCGGTCCGTCCCTCGTTTAAATTTGGATCGAACTAAATCGTACTATAAGTTTGAGTTCTTTGTAGATGGGTGATTTCACACTACTTCTATTATCATATATATGGATTTTATAGAAGAATACTGTATATATAATGACAATGAATATGGAAACAAAGGGGAAACGACGATAGAAATTGAACCTTGACACTATGATGATGTTCGGAGGTAAAACTTGAATTCTGATCTTAATAAACTCATGCGCAACTTCAAATTATTCCTAGCAATCTATGTAGAATGAATTGACTTATAGCGCCTGTTGTCGTTATGGGCATTCATTTGAAGAACAAATCCAGAATGAATTTAAGGAGAGAGAAAGGTGTTTTTATATACAACTATCCATGCAATGATAATAATCATGCTCGCCAATGCACAAGATGGTGAAAATCATGTTATATCTACTACACTCTGCAAAAAGCTAATATTCACACAATTCCCAAGTTCCCAAAAATCAAATTAATATACGATACTTGCAAATGAAAGTATACAAATGCGTCTAATTCTCATAATTTGCTGATTTGAATATAAGTTCTTTTAAAATGAGAAGAAATAAACGGGAAATGCTTATATGATTAGATCATATAAACGTTTAGAATAATGATAGCAGGATGAATATAATTAACGATGATAGTGTCAATAATGATCAAAAGTAACTCGGAAAACAGAGAGAAACGGTAAAAACAGTATCAAAACGATGATGAGAAAACCAGCTCTCCCATGCTGAATCTTCTATACTCAAACTTCAATTTCACCAGGCAGGAAATTTGAAATCCGATACCTACTAACACATTGAGCGAGACTTCGAAATTATGCCCGCCGAAAATTCGAGCCTGAGTTTCTGCAGCGACCGTTGCATATTCTTCGAAATTAAAGACGAGAGAAATAATATATTTACCGTAAATATAACGGATCTTCTATTATGTCTTTTTCTCCCTTACAAAGCTTTTCATCAAAACCCTTTGTTTAATCGAAAACCATCTCTAACAAAACTCCATTTCCAGTCCCAATCAGCTGGACTATATAAAACTCGATACTATGGACTTCACCTCACCTCACGACTGAGATCGACTGCTTATATGAATTATTCTCTCCAGTCTTCAAACAATTCATAATGTTTACAGCTGCAAGACGCTTCAACTAATCTTGATTAGCATTTTTGAGAGGAAATTATATATATATACCCTCTTACACCCCTATAACTTCATCTCATTTTTCTCTTCCAAAATATTCTTATATCTTCTCTATCTTCCTTCTTACACCTCTATACAGATTCCTATATATACCACTCCCAGTAGAAGTCTAATATATCTATCTATAAAAGTCTTTCTTGAAACTTGTCATTTACTACATATCCAAAAACCGCCGTGAACAAAAGAAACAGGAATTCACAAGTAATGATCACTGCACATTTATATAAGGAAATTAACTTGAGAATCTTGAAGTTAGTCATCTACTGTAGATGATTTAACGAAACGAATTAAGGGAGATATTAGGAAACTTTGCGAATGTCGATATAAACAGTGAAAACTATGATAATCACGGTAACATAACTATTCAATAATAATAAAAGAACAATAAAAGATCCAAACCCCCGTATAACTTTACAAAAACCCTCAAAATACTATAAAGATCCCAGGTCGAATGATCAAACCGGTATATTACTCTAATCTCGAATATCTCTCTCCACAAAGCTTGTATTGAGATTTACATTCCAACTAATAAGTTGGCGAAGAAATCTGAGATGAAGAGAAGGGGTTTTTATAACATTATATCTTCGTTACTATAATAAAGAATTAAGATTTTTGACTAAATAGTGGAAATTCTTTAGTTGATCCCGATTTAGATTAATTCAATTTTGATAACTATATAAAATACTCATTGCACTCGGCACGACAACTTCCCTTATAACTCAACAACACCTTAGATTTCCATCGAATAAAGGATATTGCACCAACGCTAAAGATGCAATAGTAAATTCACCTTAGCATCTTTAACCCGCTCTATGTCGTCGTCGAGTGATTTGGGATTTTCTTATACAAAATAGCGATAATGGCAATGATAAATCAAGAATGATGATGACAGAAAGTTGAAAAATAATATTGAAAATACAAAAGAAGCAACAGTAAAACTCGCACGAAAAAATCCCAACAATAAGAATCGACCTCAACCTCAACCTCAACCTGAACCTCAACCCACCCCACTCCGACCAGTCCCTTCCCCCTAAAGTCCCAAATTCAACTCAAGAACTTCAGACAAACTCTCCCCAACGCGCCTGAAGCATCATCATGCAGCCCATGTTACATATAATATGAAGAGAACTTCCAAGGAGAACCTTGACGTGTATTTATACAAGCGCGATAAAAGAAAATACACTAATCCATCTTCAATATTCCTATTTGTCTTTTCTTTCTTGCATGGTTTTGAGTTTTATCCTTGTACTAGCACCCATTCACTCGCTTGTTTATTCTACCTTTTCTACTGCAGAAATTGGCCACTAGAAATAGAGAACTAAATGTATTAAATTTTGTGGACTCAAATAAGATACTCGTGAAATCCCCTATCTCTATCATAAGAATTCAAAATGGTATAATAAAGCGAATAGCCAAATAATATGTGGCAACAAGCCAAAGCCAAAGCCAGAAAATAGACAAAAAAGAAGAAATTGAGGCGTGACGTTCCCCGGCTTTTCATTCAACCGTTCTCTTATAATCTGATCGCGAAGTATTCACAGCTCCCCTCAATTCCTCGCGTAGAGGTTAGTGATTCTTGTTGAATCATGATCTTGTACTGTAGTTTCAATATCGTTCTTCTTCCCCCTCTCCCAACACTCGTGGAGCGTTGTCCGTTCCTCAGGATATACCCAGTATATCCTTAATTATCCGCCCGAAACCTAGAACCTTAATCTCATCTTTTTCCCAAATCAGCACTATCTCCCCCCAGAATTACTACCATCAATCTCATGAACCGTCCTCTCAGTATCCATCTCGCTCGGCGGCGGCGCAAAGTATCCCCTCTTGTCATGTATTCCTATTCCCCCCGCCTCGCCCAAATTCCCTCCAGTATACCCAGTTGCCATCTCACTGGCTGTATATCCTCCTTGCACCTGTACATTATATCCGCTTCCAGCTGCTGGATATCCACCTTGGGATGGGTATCCAGCTTCAGGATTTTTAGAAATCTTATCAGTTTTTTGCGCGCGCCGTCTTCTCCAGAGCAAAAATCCTAAAAGTCCCAAAGCGAGAACTCCGCAGGGAACACCGACGCCTGCGCCAATAGCCGTGGCGTGAGAATTAGAAGTTGCGGATGAGGTGGGCGCGGTGGGTGTTTGAGATGTTTGAGATGTTTGAAATGTTTCAAATGCTGGGGAAGTGGCTACTGTGTTCGAGCCGGATACTGTAGTCGACACTGAGGTCGAGGTTGAAGATGTAGATGTTGTGGAAGACGTGGATGATGAAAGTTTGGATGATGATACATAATTGAGAGGTACTTGAGCGAGAACTGTGGCTACGGGTGAGATGTTGAAGATATCTGAGTCATTATCGCAACAGGCGAAACTTCCTACTCCATAGGCTCCGGTATCACAACAGCTTACATTTGTCAGTACTGGACATTCAAAAATTGGACGTTATTTTATAGAACATACTATTCTGTTGTTGATGTAATAGCTCCATTACAAAATCTTATACCAGCGGTTGAACCTCTAGCATCTAAAATTGGTTAGTATTCCCAACCCAATAAATTTCTTTGTATACTTACATGCAGTACATTGATTCAAACAAGCTGGATCTTTCCATGTAGGATCTGTACATCCTACTCTCAAATAATCTTGAACATTTCCATTTGCTTGTTGACAAACACCATTTGAAAAACATATAGCACCAGCTTGACAACATGAACTATGACCCGTTGTTGAATTATCGCATCTGTATCCCGCGTTATAATTGTGGACTCCATCAATAACATAACATGTTGTTGGAGTATCTGTTGTTAAAGCTGATGCTAATAAAGGCAATGAAAATGAACAAAACAATAAGAATTGTATTCCTATGGATATTCGTGAAGCCATTGATTTTGAGAGGACTAATTCCATGTGTCAATAGGATGAGGGGGAAGACTTGAGAAAGTAAGGCTAGTGAAATAAGGATGATATGACAGTGGCACAGATTGAAGCTAAACAAGGCTATGAGGATCTAATGCGATGCAATGTGAAACGGTCTAGAGAGATTCAATCCGATATACCGAATCTATCATTCCAATGTATGATCCGAGAATTGATTCATAAAAATAAATAGCAACAACAAACGTATCTTTCGACTATGAACAGAAAAGAGTTGTAAAAATGAGAGAATGAATGAAAAGGACGAACGAAAAAGAATGATCAACCGGGTCTCAAGGAATAGCTGAGAAGTGAAGGAGTCAACAAAAGTTGCCTTGTAGATAAATCAACTTGGGTATTGTACGTGAAAGGATTTCATGGATCCCATAGCCTAGCCCCATCACATCTTATTTACGTTTCCCAAGAGATTCAGCATGGCTAATAAGCATGGTAGGTGACTATCCATTGTTCAATAATCTCCAATAATACTTTGACCAAACATGGGATATATAGAAGATCTAAGCCAAATATATCTCGTTAGCTTGAAGAAAGCATGGCGGTCTTCTCTATTGCCCAACAGGAGGATCCAAATCTCGAGTTTTTATAAGCGCGCTCTGCTTACAATGTACGACAATTAAGTAAGAGATGATCACAAATATGAAACACGGAAAGGGTTTTGCCTGAAATTTGTGGAACCGTCAGATAAATCTTTGGAGCGATGAATGAGCTGAACAGGAAAGGGAAATTTGAAAGGGAAATTTGATGAAGGGGGTGGAGATAAAGATCAGCATTAAATTAAGCTTGTACGAAGTTAAGCGAAACCGAAACCGAGTTAATAATTGATGACTAATTAATTACCCAATCAAATGACAGATAAAGACCTCGTCGTCGCCGAACGAAGATCCCGCAACGAATAATGGATTAGCCTAATATATTCCCAAAGAGTTAGCTTGATATCTACATACTAACCCTGGGGCTACCACGTTTCTGACAGTGAAGTTGGGATAAACTACCAACAACAACCAACCACAACCAACATTTGAAGAGATCTTTGGGACGGAAATGGCGCTAAGAGCTTGTTACTACCAATGCAATGAACAATTAGCATGTTAAATCGACTCCTACCTATCCTCTATTAGGTTTAAAAATCTGCCCCTGTCTGTCTCTCAAATATCCAATCATACGGCGTTGCCTATCATCATTCGAGTATGGTATATTCAGTCATCAAGATTCTACATATTCACCTCCATATATACCATGTCACAGCTACGCATAACAGATTCGGCTATGTTTAAACCGCATGAAGCTTCCAGGGCTGAGACGAACGACCTCATAAGTGACCTTTTTGGGAATCCTATCCCTCGTGTTACTGTTACACCATTCAATCCTCTTGCGGATTTTCCAACAAACTTCCTAACAACCACAACCACTATCCACTAACACTCATCTACCGTATATACATTACTATAATTCCCATCTTGATATCTCCGAGAATCGAAAGTCCAAACTCAACCCTACGATCCAGCTCAGCCAGCTGCACCGCATATTTGAATGTTCCCATCTCAACCCCATTGAAGAATTGAAAGTTCAATCTCCCTTTCAAGATAAACAATATACAGTACATTATCCCTCATTTCTTCAGATCTAGGAATCCGAAAGTCAAAAATAGAAGACCTTTTTAATCTACACGATACATAAGGTTTAATATGCACACACTGCGCCTAGTTGGCACCGCACCGGATAGGTCAAGATTTATAGTAAGCTTATATGCATGAATATGTTTCGCGTTCCACGTTTCACGTCCCACGTCCTACGTTCTACAATTCATTGCCCCTTGATACCCATGCAATGGAATCTATATTTCATTAAATCGTTGGACCTGACTATATACATACACACACTCGCGTATCTGATATTATAAAGTATCACCTCCACCTCCACTCTCACAGTCACTTTCACCTCTCCATCTCTCCATCTGCCCACTCGCAACCCGCAAACCCTCCCATTCATCTCATAATCCAATCTCTCATCCCTTCAAAAAGATCTCAATTTTTCTCAATTGTATGTCCTTCCTTTGATTCTTCCCCCATCCTTTCCTTTCACATCTATCTCATCTCATCTCATCTCATCCTTTCCAATCCTATCCTATCCTATCCAATCGATCAACAGCTTCATCCCCTCAACCCATCAATCCAAAAAACCACGCACCAAGACTCAAAAAATACTCATAAAAAATCTCATAGTACTTGCCAAGTACAGCACAGTACAGTACAGTACATCTCTCTCTCAAACCCGAAAAGCCTCATCTGCAACCACAACACTCAAACCATACAAATTACACAACGCCATCTTGGATATAAACACGTCGATTCACATCTACTCCCCCTACCCCCCCCCTTCTCTCTCACACACACCAATTACCAAACATCGAAAGTATTCTCAAAAAATCCTATCTATTTGCCAATCCATCCATCCCTCTTCAATCCATCCATCCTTTTGCTAATTTATCCCTCTATCAATCCATTCCTCTACCAATCCATCCCTCAACCAATCCATCCATCTCAAACTCATCCATCCATCTACTTACCAATCCATCCATCCCTCTACCAATCTCTCCCTCTCCCTCTACCAATCCACCATCTCCTCTAACCTCATACAACAAACCCCCAACAAATCAATCTCTCACATAAACATACTATTACTCTTTCCCTCCTCATCTTTTCCTCCTCATCTTTCCCTCCTCATCTTTCCCTCCTCATCTTTTCCTCCTCATCTTCTCCTCCTCCTCCTCCTCATCTCCTCCTCCTCATCTTTCCCTCCTCATCTCCTCATCCTTCTCCTCCTCATCTTCTCCTCCTCCTCCTCCTCATCTCCTCCTCCTCATCTTTCCCTCCTCA
>NGKJ01000074.1:85826-118545 GCA_002162495.1 Myriosclerotinia curreyana | reverse complement strand
CCCCTCCCCTTCCCCATCTCCTAAGAAAACAAACAAAAAACTCACTCTTCGACGGCATCATGCCCAACCCTCTATCCTTAGGCGTCTTGGGCGTCGTAACCGGCAATGGTAATTCCTCAGAAAATTGACTTGCTGAAGCCGTATTTACAGCCAGCAACTTATCAATCTTGTCGCGAATGGTGAAGGGTGGTGGGTGGAATCCGCTTCCTCCCTCGCGAACCTTCTTAATTGAATATTAAATAAGATATCGTACTTGGGACTTGTGATTGGAAGGGTAAATTAGTAACCCCAGGTACAAGGCAAGACGGGCAAAACAGGCAAAGCAAGTAGAACAGAGCAAAATTTTCAGCTTTGAATGACGTGCGTTTCCGATGATATGCGCGGTTGGTTGGAGTTTGAAGTGATGAGATTTGTTAAGGGAAGTTTGAAGTGAAGTTTGGGGTGAAGTTCGGAGTGAAGTGAAAACAAAAAGTTGAAGTTGAAATAAAATGAAATGAATATGAATTAAAATACCTAAAACCTTCACAAGTAAATCTTTCTCCAGTAATAGGTAAATTAACTACTGATTGTACTATCACATCCAGGGGAAAACTAGAAGCTAATAGGTAATAGGTAATATAATTTTTACCGAAACATGTTATTAGCCATTAACAGATCTATAACTATCTCTTCTTATAGTAGTAATAATAATATAGGCATAATATGATAATAATGATACCTTTATTTATACTATACTATACTATACTATCTAGATCATCTACTCTTATCAATATTTCAAACTTAATATTAGATCAAGAGTTGGTTGATGTTTGCGTGTTCTAAAGAGCTTTTGGCTTCTAATAGATCATAGAATTGTTCTATGTATGATACTGATACTACTGGTATACTAAGAAGTTTCCACGTCAGCTTGTTAGTTGGAGCTTGGAAGATTAAGGATTGAGAGATTCTACCTAAGATTCAAGATTCAAGCGGTAAGAGGATTTGGTAGTGTGATTGATTGATTGATGAATGAGATATATATGATAGTTAGAAGCGAGGCCTTTCATTAAGATATTGAGTAGAATATATATATTATATATATATCTATTGCATTTTTCATTCCTTTCCAACCTTTCTTTCCCAGCACTAATCTCAATCACTCTCTTATTATTGTCAATTTCACATGTCAAATCCTTCAAATCCCTTGAAGAACAAGAATAGGGGTCAAAAAAGTGCCGACCCGCCGCCTTCTCCTCCACTTACCAGAAGTTCAAATGTTAATCTATCTAGCCAATCATATAGTTGATCTCAGGATCTCAACTTGTAGATATCACAAATGATACACGTCGACGATGTTTTTGTTCTCATGAGATTTCTATTTAAAGAGCAATAGGAGTATTTTACCGACCGCAATAATGAATTCAAAGGATCATTAATTTGAATATATTTCAAAATTTTACTTCAATTTTGTTGCCAGAAGTATGGCTGTTATTGTTATTATTATATCATCTAAATCAAAAAGATCTAGATTAATCCAATCCAATTCAATCCAATTCATCTCTTTCTTTTCTTTCTGCCCCTTCATTATTACTAAACTAACCGAGCAAAAGGTACCTCAATTAATCCATCCTTGTTTGTATCCAGGATGGGAGATGTGATAATTTATATTCAAGAAAAATTTCCCAACGCTCAAATTTCCCTCGAAGCAGGAAAACAAAACGCACATTTAATGATCGCTAAAGTTTCAAAAAAAACTCCTCAACTACAGATTTGACCATGCTCGGAGATATCATCTCATACGATGGATGTATGATTTGATATCCTATACACTCAGTTCCAACCAAGTTCCAACCCGACCCATTAATCCACTCCACCCCATCAAGCGGTCTACAAAACCAAAGTAAACCCGGCGAAAACACCCGCAAAAACAACCACCAACCCATAAGATTTCCCAAAATCCATCGTCATCTGAGCCGCACCACTCTTGGGAGTAGATGTTGAAGAAGATCCACCCAGTCCCGTGTATGCCACCGCATTCGTGCCGGAAGCTCCTGCTGTACCGGTTGCGCTTTGTGTGGCACTAGATGTGGTGTTGATACGGGTTGGACTTTGGGCTCCGCATGGATGATCATCTCGACAAGCGGCTTGACAGGTGTTGTCACCGTTGCAGTTTCCCACGCAGTCGGTGGCCCATTGTGTGCAGATGAAGTAGGGGAGGGTGAGGGAGTATTCGGAGGCGTTGGGGGAGAGACCGTTGCCGCAGATGCATGCGTAGGTTAGGGTTGACTGGTGTTGGGTTAGGATTTCGAAAATTTCTTGGAGGTTGGGCATGTGATGTCATGGAGGTAGGTGGGATGGATGGAGTTGGGAGTTTACTTACGGCATCACAAGTGTTGGTTTCGGTGGTTGTACTGCCGGTACTGTTTTGCAGGCAGATTGATGGACAAGTTTGAGTTTGTGACTGACACCATTGTTCTAGAGAGTTTGATTAATACATCTTGATGTGAAACTAATGTAGGGAAGGAGAACATACTACGAATAGCCAACGAAACACTCGAGGGATCAATGGAATATTGAGCAGTTGTTAAGCTAACAAGAACTGTAGCAATGAGAGCTGTAGAGATCTTGAACGAATGCATTTTTGGATTCAGTGATGAAGGGGTTATCGTTTAGATTGAGATTGAAGTTGAAGCTTTCGTATTTGTCAATGTATTCTCGAATAACTATCCACAACCAAGAAGACACAAAAAGTCAGTCCAAATATCTTTTCTCCAGAAATGAGTGAGCTGTTGCTCAAATTTAAAAGTGCTGGTGTGGCGGGAGCTATTTTCGTTTGCCAGATTGGAATGTAACGAGGAATCAATGTTTATTTACCTTGCTGTTTGAAATACGAAGGATTGGTATGTTACTATTTAGAAAACGAAGGAATTCTCAAAATCAGTTGATATGATGATAACTTTGGAAGAGCAAATGCAAAAGCGAATGTGTTTTCGAGATAATAATAGGAAGTGAAAAATGAGTAGGACTGAGGAGAATGAAGAGGGAATCTTTAATATGACCAAAGCAGCTCAATTCTCTACGGCATCCATCTAACCGTACCATCAAAATCCATCCCCAACACTCCCTCCCAACTCATCCAAAAACGCCTCCATCTGCACCAAGATTAAGCTAACTCAGAGTCTCCGTCAATAGGATCAAGCTTATACCACTTTATTTTCATGAACTCACCAATTACATACATGAATCTCATTCAACCCTTGAAAGTGTCGTTCAAGACATTCTTCACTAGCGCTGATTTTTTACCTGTGGCATGGGGTGACGGTAACTTGATTGAGGTGGCTGCAGATAGATGGCACAACTTTCTTTCCGAGAGTTTTTTTTGTTACTATCTTAAGAATTTGTTGTGTACCTACCGGTATGGCTTCACTTCACACCTTTACTTTGGAGGGGATGCATACTAACTAATGCTGATGCTGATGCTTCGTATTGACTAGTTTGGATGTATGTATATCTGCATGAATTAGAGGTTCGATGAGTTAGGTAGTTAGGTAGGTATATGTCTTCCATAGCCAAGATCTATCGATCCCCTCAGTCCCCTCAATCCCTCATATCCCCCATTCTTTCCGACACAATCAACAGTGATTCATATCCATGACTAGGTATCTCCAGAACATACGTACATACATACCCATCTATCAAATGACCGACCATCCGTTGATCATTGTGTACATGACATGAAGTTGACAGCATAGATATTGTATCATCCGTTGCACCCATCCGTCTCCGTACTTGCACATCGATATCATCCACCTCATCTACTGTACGAACCCTTTATCCCGATATTCCGCTACTCTTCATGTTGTACCCATAACCCCCTTGTTCTAACTTGCATCTACTCAAGCCGAGCAAAGCTTCTCTCCTCAATTGACCTAACCTAACTTAATCGTTAGAAGTCGGATCTATTTAGCTCGTATGCTACAACTTGCTGTATTATTCGTATACTTCATATGCATATGGAAGGCGTCCCGTATTTGGAGTTATGAATCAAAAAATGCTTTAGACGAATAGTAAATGAAATACTATTGATATTCACAATTCCATATCAAGAAATGTTGTCTGTCTCCCATCTCAAAGATCGTCATAAACCATTCACATCTCGCCAAGTACATTTACGAACAAAGCGGTGATAAACTTTTGTGGAGAGTTGGGGATAGAAAGTTAAAAACAAGGATCCTCAACAACATGGCCAGGAACAATTATATCTGCTAATTTTCTATTTTTGTAACCTTTAACCTCAAAATCAACCTTCGCATTGTTTGCCACTTTCAAAGTTCACTTGACCTGAGCTATTTACTTTTTGATACGAGTATTATCGTTACCACTTGATTTTGAGACCTAGTGATACAAGTCGCACAAGTCACAAGTCGTACAAATTTCGAAATAGATGGATGGAGTCCGCTACTCTACACCATTCTAGCAATGGCATCGGCAGTCCAATAAACACTTTTAATCCTAATCCTAACCCTGATTCCTCCAAACCAAAGCTTATTACTACCACCTCCTCCTCCCCCATCCAACCTCCCACCGCGCCAATTCTAAACCCAAATACAAACGAAAGCGAATCGCCCACAACCTCACCCACCTCCGTCGCATCACCCAATTCCATCACATCCCCACCCTACTGGCAACAATCCCACACACTCGCACGCTCCATATCTCAAACCTCCCACGCATCCTTCGAATCCATTCATCCCAGCGGGATAACACTACAAGATAATACAGCAGATGGAGAAGAGGGCGATGCGAATGCGATTGGGAGGGGAAAGAATGAAGCTTGTTGGGCGAGGAGTGTGGTGATTGAGGATTATGTGGTTGTGAATGGGACGGGGAGGATGGGGATCGGTGGGTTTGCAAATGGGATGGGGATGGGTGGGATTGCAGGTGGTGCGTTTGTGGTTTGGAGTGTTAAGGTGGATACGTTGGAGGTTTGTCTTGTGTTTTCTCTTTCTCCTTGTTTCTTTTCTCCTCTTCCCATAAAGTACCCCTCAACCGGATCTTCTCTCATCTCAAAGCTACGGAAACAAAATATCTCACAGAAATGGATACCCACTAACAAATCTATTAACAACAGGGCACCCCAATAACAATTCGCAAACGCTACAGCGAATTTGCAGATCTACGAGGGAAACTCCTTCGCACATTTCCTAATTCAGAGGGTACAATACCGGAATTGCCAAGGAAAAGTGTTATATCTAAGTTCAGGCCGAAGTTTTTGGAGAATAGGAGGGGCGGATTGCAGTATTTTCTTAAGTGAGTGTTACTCTTTTACCTTGGGGATAGGGAGACAAAGGAAAGATGGTATCAGGAGGGGAGGGGAGAGAATTATCAATAGAGGATTTTATTTCGAAATAGGCGCTAACGGCGATACGATGTAGTTGTATATTACTTAATCCGGAATTCTCGAGCGCGCCTGTCTTGAAGGAATTCCTATTTTCATAAGCCGACTAGTATAGGAGGGGATAGGATGGGATAGTCGAAGATATGATGAGACAACACTTTGTATATTGACAGAACAGCGAGGGCGTCACGTTTGGGTATATAATGAGTACTCGCGGAGTTTCTGGATATGAATCGGATTCATGAGCGAAAATATTGTTTGGTTTGGGCAACCACTTATAGCCGGAGCGCGTATATTAATGTTTATGAAGTACATAATTAGTTTCAACCTTCATGATGAATGGAGAATGGAGAATGTTGATATCCATATTCATTTGAAGTGAGGTGAGGAGAGGAGTATATCAGATATATGAGCGGTTTGCGGTTTGCGGTCGGCGGTCGGCGGTCCAGATATAGGAATGTGTATTGACAGGAAACGAAGATGCAAACACTATCATGATTACTGTAGAGAATGAAGGATCCTAGTGTACTCCGTAGTATATGAGATCAATAACGGACGGCATTGAGATAGATTTGAATCCTACTACCTAGGAGGAGTTTGCGCTCAATCTACTCTTTTCCTTCTCTTTCTCCCCGTCTCAAATCATATGCATGAATGAATGGATTCATATTCGTATTCATCTATACAAACTCCTTCCTCCTGATATTATATCTCTATTAATGATTGTTTATAGACTTATTTATAGACTTATTTATAGACTTATTTATAGACTTATTTATAGACTTATTTATAGACTTATTTATTAGATATATATGATTTATTTCCGGGATGTTCAAGCTTCTGTTCTTTTGATGTAAGGGATGACTAGGTAGCTAGGTACAGTATAAGGTTACAACCCCACATCTAAATATCAATGTTAATATCAACCCCTCTTCACCTAAAGCTACCAGCTAAGTAATAACACCTCTTTCTATACATACCTACATTTACAACCAACGCTTAAGTTTCCCAAGTGTCATCCTCACTTTCGTCAACTTTTGTCTTAGTGAATCGTAAATTGAATCGACGTACCTATATCTTATCATCAACCAAACAAACAATCAAACAATCAAACAAACTACTCACAAGCTCCAAAAACAAAACATGGCACTCCCCCCCAAATTCGCAGGTCAAAGGTTCGTGGCTGCGGCTGCGGCTGCGCCGGCGCTTCATACATTGGAGTTGTATCTGGATTATGTTTGTCCGGTGTGTAGTTTGGGTTTCGTTTGTGCAGTTGTTTTTATCGTCTTTTTTCTTCCTCATTCATGCCTTCATGCTTCTGTTTGCGTGGGTTCTTGGGTCTTGTTTTATACTCTTCTTTCGAGTGATATCTCGCCCGTTCTGATGATGCTTGGCTTTGTGCCGGTTTGGTGGAGGGGTATGGTGTCCGTTGTATGGTGTGGTGTACTCGTTGGGTTTTGAGAAGGTTTACTTGGTGGTAAATTAATGGATGGAAGGGATGGGAGGGGTGGGAGGGACTGGGTGGATGAGAGAGGAGAAGTGGTCTTTGGGTTTTATGGATAGATACTATGTGGAATCTTAAAGCCATCTGAAATAATATCACCCCTCATCTCCCCTGCTCTCCACCCCAAGCTCCGTCGTTTCTCAACCTGATACCCGACATTCAGACTAACACCCTTTCCCACAGTTCTCGGCCAAAATGTTCAACACGGTTTATAAATCCGTGATTCCATTGATCAAGGAAAAATACTCGGATAAGGTTCAGATTATCTTTCGTCAACATATTCAACCTTGGCATCCGAGTAGTACGTTGGTTCATGAGGCTGGTGTTGCTGGTATGTCATTTTTTCTGTACTTTTTTCTGCTTTTTTTTTGTTTTGGAGAGAGTTTTGAGGGGAGGTTTGAGGAGCTTTGGACTAGGATTGATGGCGCGGATGGGGGGTATGATGATAGAGACGCAAAGGAGATCGATTTATTCATAAACAACCGTAAGAAAGTTGGGAACCGTACTAACACCTCCCCATAGTCCTCACCCTCTCTCCCACCAAATTCTACCCCTTCTCCGCTTCTCTTTTCCAACAACAAAAGGATTTCTTCGACGTAAATGTCGTTAATGAAACGCGCAATGCTACTTACAAACGTCTCGCGAAGATAGCAGGAGAAGTAGGTGTAGACCAGGAGAAAGTCTATGATTTGCTTAAGATTAGCGATAAGCCTGCCGCAGATGGGGGACTGAATTCGGGAAATGGTGTTACGAATCAACTGAAGGTTTTGGTGAAGATGAATAGGTTGGTGGGAATTCATGTTACGCCTACTGTAGTTGTGAGTTTCCCCCCTTTTCTTTCGGGAGTTTTGGAGGGTTTTTTGAAGTGAAGTTGAGTAGGGAGTCTTTTGGGGGAAAGGCTATATTTTGTGATTGATATAGAAGTGCTGATTTACAATCTGTAGTTTGATGGCGTGGTGGAAAACTCCATTAGTAGTTCGTTCACCGGTGAGCAGTGGGAAGAATGGCTGGAGAAAAACGTTGCATGAATCACCTCTGGAGCAAGACCCGAGGCTCGCATTCAAAAGCTATGATTACGCGGGGAGGGACTCAAAGTACCGGTAGATCTTGATATTGTGGGGTAGCTTAAAATGAATTCGTTTCTTGGCCTAGCTAGGTCGACTGGGGTTTATAGTACTGGAGGGTTTGCGGGATGACCTGCGGGATTCGGATGCGAGATGTTATTCCCATTGTCGGGGCTTTGGCCGTTGTGTATTGATCATTTTTAAGACGGACGGACGGACGGACGGACGTGAGAAACGTATCTACCTCCTTGGTCATTTCATTTGACTTTACCTGAATCACCAATTGAAATTTAACACGCTTGTGTTGAGATACAGTACAGAAATCCAACGTAAAACTCGTGCCTTGCAACCAACACGCAAGGATTAGTGGATCTATACTGGATAGATATACTTATATCTTCCTTAGCTAAGTCTATTAATATTATTATTATTCGGATCGTTTTCTTGTTAAAAGGTTCAATCCACTGCTATGAGGGACTGGTAGTTCACTTGGCTAGGTAGCAGTAGCTATGAAGAATCATGAACCATGATTATGCCGACTTCCGTGAGAAAACTACTATTACTTCCCAGATATATTAGATATTAGCCAGAAATCCGACTGGGGATGGCTGCAAGGCTGAGCAAATCGTTACGCACGCAACGGATGAGTTGTTCCAAAACGTCATTTTGGGAAGAAAAAACTTGTTGCGGCAGTGAGAGTTCAAGATGGATGTGATGGATGTATGGTTGGCATTATTGATTGATTGATTGATTGATTGATATTATTGGCATTTGCTTGATTGATAACTTTTCATGTTCCGAATGCAGAAGATGTGAAAGGCCAAGAACAAGAACAGAATAAACAGAATAAACCGGTAGGTAGGTAGGTAGGTAGGTAGGTAGGTAGTTCTATGTCTCTTGTTCTTCAAGGAGAATATCTCACTCTTACTCAATTTCATTCATACTTTTTTATACTCGTACTATATACTACCTATTGAATGATATTTATTATATCTCAATTAACAAACCTGCGACTTATGGTTATAATTCCAATAATTATCCGCTCCGCCCCGCGCTGATTAATGAATGAATTTCGCCAAGACGCTTGCTCACCATCAAAATGTCCCGTGAATGCCATGTGCCGATATCTAAAGGTACATCGAGGCCGAGTTTAAGTTCCTTACGAGAAGATATATCGACTTCGAATTTGAATGGCGGAAACTATCGACCATACGAGGAAGGAGATGTGATAAATGAATTGATTGGAAATGGGAATGCGAATCATCAGAAATGCGATTCAAAAATAAGTGTTGGGAATACATCGAATGGCGAATTTACATTTCCTTCGAGATCGACAACGACAACGAATAGGAATCACGATGGAATAAATTCTCAATATCCTCACGATCGATTAAATCCCGAACGTTCACATCATCCCTGCCGTCTAAGTGTCTCCAGCAAAGCTTCCTCAAAATCCCATCAAGAATACATTAATTCTCTCGCCATACCACCATTAGAAGTTATGCAGAAAATCAACCATGTACAAGAACAAAAAGAAGTCGAGGCCATTGCGAAGAAATTAAGTGATGATCCGAAGTTGAGTGAAGATGAGAGGAGAAGGGCCGCCGAACTTATACAGAGGAATTATAGGGGACATAGGGAACGGAGGATTCTTGAAGGCAAGAGATTAGATGTTGGGACAAGATGGGTCGAGGCAGTTAAGGAGGCTAGATATAGGAATTTGACTACGCCCAGGGCGAAGGATACTGGGGAGGGAGGCAGAGGAAGTAGGAGCCTGGATGGAGTGGGGGGTGATACATCTATAACCAAAGAAACCATAGCAAGTCCCATAACGTCGAACCGAACCTCCCACGCGCGAGAAAACTGGAGAAAAATTGGTATGATAGCTCGACGAGCAGGCGGAGATGAAGAATCGGATGAAGAAAGCGACAATGAACATTCCGGGGATCAAAACGAAGAAGAACGCACCGCACTTCGAAAACGTCGTTTTGAAGAAAAATCCGCACGCCGGAAAGCAGCTAAGATAATGGATTTACAATATTTTCTCGAAATGGTCGATCTCAAACATAGGTATGGATCGAATCTTCGCACATATCATGGGGAGTGGAAAAAAGCAGATACGAATGAGAATTTTTTCTATTGGTTGGATTATGGGGAGGGGAGATTTATTGATTGTCAAGGGTGTCCGAGGGAGAGGTTGGATAGGGAACAAGTGAGGTATTTGAGTAAGGAGGAGAGGTTGGATTATCTTGTGAAGATTGATGGGGAGGGAAGGTTGTGTTGGGCGAAGAACGGAGAGAGGATTGATACTACGACGGAGTGGAGAGATAGTGTTAGGGGAATTGTGAGGAATGAGGATGATGCGCCTGTTTTCTTGCCAGTAGGTGGAGAAGCGGATAATGAAGGGGAAGAAGAGAGTTTGAGTTCTAGTGACCATTCTCCGCTTCATCTTCACCATTCCAATGATCAAGATCACGAGGAAGAAAGAGACGGAGAAGAATCCCGCGCTTCCAAATACGCAACCCCCGAATATGATAACCAACCGGGCATGAAAAAAATCTCTCACATGTCCGTCAGCACAATTTTCAATAAACTCCTACGAGGCTCGGTCAAGAAAAATACCTGGATTTTCGTGGCGGATACTTCTTTTCGTCTTTATGTTGGCATCAAACAGAGTGGCGCTTTCCAACATTCTTCTTTTCTTCATGGGAGTAGAATTAGTGCGGCTGGATTGATTAAAATTAAAGATGGAAGGTTAACGAAACTCAGCCCATTAAGTGGACATTACAGACCCCCAGTATCAAACTTCAGAGCCTTTGTTAAGAATCTCAAAGGAGAAGGCTGTGATATGAGCAGAGTTAGTATTTC
Organism: Myriosclerotinia curreyana; assembly: GCA_002162495.1. NCBI lineage: Eukaryota > Fungi > Ascomycota > Leotiomycetes > Helotiales > Sclerotiniaceae > Myriosclerotinia > Myriosclerotinia curreyana. The sequence continues at coordinate 107,732 of NGKJ01000074.1, read as the reverse complement.
CAGATCCTACGCGGTATTGGTGGGTCTAGAAGCATATGTCAAGACAAGAAAGAGAGCGAAGAAGGTGGTGAGGAAGGTGGTGAGGAGGAGGGATAAAATGTTGAATGAGGAGGGAGTTATTAGGAGGGAAGAGGCGGAAGTTGACAAGAGTCAGAGTGCGGAGAGGAGGTTTCTAGAGGAGGATGAGAGGACGAGGGAGGAAGAGGGGTTTTTGGATAGGGTTGTGGGGCGCAGATTGAGGGGATTGAGTTGGGGGAGTAGGGATGCAAATCATGGGTCTGTTTCGCGGATGCATACGCGGCATCTTTCTGGTGGAGAGGTTAGATATGGGGATAAGGTTCTTGGCTCGAATATAGGGAAGGGGAAGGAGAGAGGAAATGAGGCGGCGATAGTAACGCCAGGACAAGAACCTGAGAATGCTATTCCGTCTCGGGGGCGGGGAGGGAGGGAGGAATGATTGGATGATTGGATGATTTATGAAGGATGAAAATGCGAAGGCGAATTAGCGATCTGGTTTCTTTGGCTTTTGGATCAACTGGACTAGTGGATTAGTTGCTTTGGATTGGGATTGATGGAGATGCTTCGGTTATGCATGCGATTATATGATTTGATATGACGTGATGATGATACCCTTTAAATAGACGAATACGAAGATACTATACTAAAAGTAGATGAGAGAGATGAGAGAGTTGGATGTTTTTTTCACGAATGGTCTTCTATATTAGGGGGGGGGGAAATATTATCACTGTGAAAGTGTAAGTGCATTGACCGTGACAGCATCACTTGGCGAAAATTTAAGTCACGAAATTGACCAAGTTAATTAAGGCTTTCTGCTTCATAATAATAATATATCGGAAATCTTAAGGCTACCTACCCTTGATATATCTTTTTGAACGAATATTAGGTTATATACTTTCAGGAGAAGCAAAAGCAAAGATTTAAATATACAGTCATGTCATATCATATTAAAATCTTTCCATCTCCGATACATATAACTACTTGCTGGGGATTTACATATTATCATTCTTGAGACCCTATAAAAAAAAGTCTTGTCAAATTGTCATCGACTGATAGCTTCGTGTATGGCTCCAACATTTGCTCATTGAGTCATGCTTGGTTATGTATCCGAAATCATATTTCAAATCTAATATGTAACATGTTATAATTGGATTCTTCATCAGTAACTCTATTTATTCCTCCTCAAATAGCATATTCTTTCGCAAGATATCATCGAAGCCGAAGCGAACAAGTCACTTGATAGTTGATTAGCATCTATATCTTTATTCTTCGCCACCCTATATTGCAGATGTTATCCTCATCGTACTCATTTACGTCTAGTGAATGTGCTGTTGATATTATCTTAATGTAAGTGGTATTGTATTAATCAGTTCTATTTCCTGAACATGAAGTCTTGAGGTTCTAATATGAAGAGTACTTTACTCGACAATATCGGAAAACACCTACTTCGTAATAATGTCTGCAAGTTACAAGCAATGGTCCCAATGAAGCGAGCGATCAAAAGCAAGAAAGTTGGTGACAAGATGGATTGGGTAACTTTTAAAAATGACGTGGCTGCAGAAGTCATGGATAATCTGAATCAAGGGGTTTGCAGGTAATATCCAACAATCGAGGACGCGGTTGAGGTCTCCGATGGGGCCAATTCCTCAGCCAAATGTGAGATCATTACAAAGTTCGAAAGGGAAAATGCAAAGGAAATAACGAAGTACAGACATGTCAACCCTGACATGATTAGGGCCCATGGCGATAACAAAGTCTACACGGCTCGGACTCCAGTGTAAGGATGGCAATGACCAAAAAACAACTTACTCCAATATTGACACTTTGTGACATTCACACTCGTTTTTACATTGTTGTTTTTGGTAAGATAGATCATAGCATTAGGGCTATGTATTACTGGGGGATCTATTTCTATCGCTGGATTTTGGTGAGGTTGACTATAGGATTAGGCTTGTAATCAATGTGGTTATGGAGTATCCTGAAGGGAAGGGAAAGAAAGGGGTAAAAAAAAAATAGGCGAATTGCGACCGTTACGCTCAAATCGTTGCGTTTCGGCATTCGTTTTGAGAGCTTCACATGACATAGCTTCAAATATTACGATTTTGCTACCAAACATTTGTTTGCTTTTGCTTCTGCCCTTAATGGTCAACGCATTTCCAAATATTGAGGCTCTCTATCCTGCCAATTCTTCAGAGTATATCTTTCTAATATTCAATCTCGTTTCATAGTTTGAAATACTAGAATCCTGACTCTTCTGATCATATCCCTCCAATTTTCCAGTTCATGGCATGGTATCCATTTGAAACTTATATCACTTGAATGTTTTAACTCAGCCGGCCGTAAACAATGAAGTCCTACCATACATAGTAGCCATCTCAATACTCCAACTTGTACTCTTTTATTTCGATACTACTTGTTTGATTGACACTTGTAAGTATATCAAGTTCTCATCTCAAAAGAAAACGCTTTGGAGTCTCATTCTCCGTTTTGCTGGCTCTTCGGGTTTACTCCGGGTCGTGAGTCAAATTGACATTGACACTACCTAGCCCTACTCTACTCATCTTGCTACTAAAACAGGATTTTTTAGCTTTTATTTTAAACTTTTTAAGATTTTCTGGTTCTTCCCATCGTTTTATATACGTGTCATTATTATTAAACATATCACTGCCACCAAAGTTGAAGATATACTATTAGAACAAAAAAGAAGAACTAGAATAAGAAGGAAAGCAAATAGAAAAAGCAAAGATATTCATTTACCTTAGAATGATTTGAAGGATTTACTTTTCAAAGCTTCAAGTTCAAAAGTTGAAAAAGAAATTAGAAAAGCTCCTCGATCTTTTGAAAAAGGGGCTAATTACCAGGTTTTTTTTAGTATATTATCATTTCGATATCGATGAATTCTCAAGATTCAAACTATAATGTCATTACTCGGTTATAGTACATTTTAGTGCTCAGAGCAAGATAATAATCCTGTTATTTAACCTCCCTCTGTAGGGCAGGACCATAATTGAAACATGGAAAGAACGAAATACATCTGACGAGATCCAAATAAAGTAAGGATATAAGTACCGTGGTGGAAGTGAGGACACAACCTCCATTTTTTCAAACCCTTTCCTTTCTTTTATCTCGAATCCTATACACCGAGAGATTTTGAGACAATGATATTACCTGCACACATCAATAGTAGGTATACCTATTTATTTGGTATTCTTACATTCACAATCTGTTTCTATATCTTCTTCGGTTCTACCGACTTCTCGACGCATATTGTTTGGCAGGACCACGCATCTCACTCCTCCGAAATAATTGACGACGTCTTCGATTTTCCTCCCATCGACTCTGACGCCATTCGAGCAGTATGTGGAACTACTCAATGGAACCCCGAAATCGTATTCACTTGTGATAATTCTTTCGGCGGAGTTGGCAATATCCGAAATTCTATACTCAATTGTCTACGGTATACCATATCTGCGGGGGGTAGTATGGTTGTACCGAGGATACTTATGAGAAACGAGAAGGATATATCGAACATAAAGACAAGCGAAAGAACCGAATTGGATTATATGTTTGATGTGCCGCATTTTGTGGATTCTCTCAAATTATCCTGCCCGCAGTTGGTCCTCTATCGATATGTAGATGATGTTCCGAATCGAGTCCATGGAAGTGGTCCCATTGCTTTGTTGCCTGAAAGTTTGGTTTCTGAAGACATACCAGGTACAGGCCTACAACATCCAGAGGCCTGGAGAGGTCTATTCAGTGAATGGATGAATGGGTTGCCTGATCTTGTGATTCCGACGATGAAGACGCCGGTTCTGATCGATCTTGGGAGATCATACCTTCAATATCCGATATACTCCGATGGAGAAGAATTCGCACTTTCTCTTGGTGGAATTCTTAAGTTTCGGAAAGATGCGAGGACTCTTGCTACCACGGTTATCCAGAATTTGTTGTCTACATACAACATGACCAGGAATATCTCGCAGCCAATCCTTCGCGATACATTTTTCGGGGTGCATTTAAGGACAGAGATAGATGCTGTGCAAGCCTGGCCATCCGACTATTGGAACTATCAAAAATATGAGGTACAATCGGAAAGTTACTTGAAGAAATTGGCAGATACAAACCTCACCTTGATTTACGTAGCATCGGGAAACAGAACAGAAATTGCTAGATTCTCACGAGATGCAGCATCATACGATCTAACCACAAAGTTTATGTTACTTGATGCCAAAGATAGGGAATATCTAAATACATTGGCTTGGGATCAACAAGGATTGGTGGATTTCCTTGTCATGACGAAAAGCTCGAGTTTTGTTGGTATAGGGCATTCAAGTTTTACATGGAACGTTGCATTGAAGAGGCATACATTTTCGGAGAAGAAAGAGGGGTATTTAGATGGGCCGCAATTATTGAGTGATGAGTTGAGTCAGGTGTATGGGATTCCGCACGCGTATCCGGAATATGCTGCTTGCTTGTGGCCTTGATGATCAGCACTTTTGTGGACATGGGAAGTGAGAAGTTGATAATTAGAAGTTTTCAAGACTCCTTCATCCCAGATGAATATACAGATAGAGCGGTAAAACTTAATGGACTGAATCGTTCAATTTAATGATCCCTCAGAGATCTTCAGTTCTGGAATGAACAATTTTTTAATATTGATGATTGCAATTGATATGTCTAATGAATGAAAGTCAAGTACTTACTTCTTATTTAATATTAAATTGTATTAAGATATGAGTAGATGATCTGAATACTCCGTGATTCTCGATTTAGGAATAGAAATTTGGTCAACTACTTTTATGAGGAGTCTGGATGTAGTGAACTAAAAGGCATGATCATTATGAGCGTAGCTCTAAGCTAACGCATCACTCAAATATTTCGATCTTTGAACCAATAGAAACATTACATACCCTCCGGTAGACCCTTTCGAAAATGTATCAATAAATCTAAGATCAAAAGCCATGGCACTTCGTTTACCAAATTGGATCTAGATGAAGACACCACCAATATAGTTACTATATGTCCTAGTTCTCTTGATGTCTACACACACCCAACCTCTCGAATACTTAAACATTTCATCTCCCCAATGTATTCTACCATCACTACGAGGTGTACTTTCTCCAGTAATCATATCTAAGGAACACTAGAAAATTTCAAGTTTTGTACACCCTACGAATCTCGAATAGCAATTATGTCACTGACAGCCATATTGAATCAGCTCCATCATGGAACCAAGAATAAGTCGAAGTATGTCTGAGAATGAACTTTTGGAAGAGATGGTTTGCCTTCAATTAGATCGACTTCTAAAGAAACTTCCCAAGGAGGATTGTTCGCCTTATTTTTGAACAATCCTTAAATACCGTTGGTCCCCTGAGAGCTGTGCAACTTCGTACGATTTCCGGTAGGTTGTAAAGATTTCTACTACATCCAATCAATACTTACTTCATATATAGAATCTTTCCACAACGAAATCTTGAAGGATTTTTGCTATAGCCATATAAGCCAGTCATCAGAATCTGGGCCAGTCAATGGTTTAATTAAGAGGTTCGTCCTTAAACAACAGTGCATGGGCACCCATTTGATGGGGCATCTCATTGATGCTCAGCTCAAGAAGGAATTTCCGAATCACATTCTTTCGCTAATCAATAAAGCTATTGAGTATGTCACCCGGCATAGCTTCCAAACAAAACAACAACTATCTCAGATGCCTAATCAAATTGGTAAAACAGTAGCCAATAGGCTATACGGGTCAAATGATGGATCACTTAGATTCCTTGAAAGATCCTTTGGGCGTGATTTTGTTGTTCGTCATAGGATCAAGGAAGGGAGTAATCAGAGTACAGTAGTCTTGATTCTCCTTCTCCTGACACGCACAATACCGAGCGTATTCACAATGCAAATTGTGCAGCTCTAGTGGTCGACGATATTGACCTCTTTGAGACGCTATTATATTCAAACTCAGATGTCGATATCAATATGAATAATGAATACTTTGGTCGACTTCTCCGATTGGCGGCGCTTTCGGGTCGCATCGAGTTTATAGTCGACAGCAAGATTGTACTTTATGCGACTTCAAACAGTGCTGGTCAAGTGCAAGTTCTTTAATAAACTAGCAGTTTGAAGAGGAATAGTTCAACTAGCAGTTCAAATTATGGGAATTAGAAGAGCAGTTCGACCCCGTTAGCACTGAACTACCAGTTCAATCCAATTAAACTAGTTGGACTGTCAGTTTACCCAGGAATCATTTAAATAAACCAACAGTCACTATCGCCAACACAGAACCCAATTCAAATGAACAGAATGAGGTTACCATTATATCAAGCCCTGCGGAAACATCAACCACAAATCGAAAGGGAAAAAAAACAAGGGCCTCGACTATAACATACTGCCGGACTGCCGGATTACACAAAGCTATGATCTGCTATGCACCATATCATATTCGCCTGTAAATAATCATTTTGAGCGATATATTCATGTGCTGGCATAAAGTTTGCCAACTGAACTCCCACATATATGGGGAAATCCAGATTTCAAAAGCTCACAGAGCTTAGGCTTAAACGCAGTCAATGGTTCGCAGTAAAGTTCGGCTACTGTAGACTCACTCTCCACGTGTCGCGTCAATTCAAAACAGCCCACTTGGATGCTGTAAATCTTTTCGTTCCATTCCTCTTAGTTGATTCGAGTACTGAGTGTCATCTAGGGTTATGACTTTGATATATCTTGTAGATACTCACTATACTTTTTTCAATGGCTATTCACCGCGTTTAACGGTTGTCGGAATGGTCGGTGATATGCCATCTTCAGATGAAGCATATGCGGCTAATGATGCTCTTTTTTGCGAAGGGTATCTGCTTGGGACGAATGGAAACCCGCGAGTTTCTTTGTCAACTTCGATGCAGTGGCTGATGGCGGATGAATGGGACTCAGTTCACCATTACGGACTTTCAACTTTGAATTTATTCACGATTATTAGCTGTAAACAAACTGCCTGATATCTTTTCAAAGTGCCCTGCTAAATAAATGTATAAGCATTGAATGCCACCTTCTTCCTGCTAAAGTTGTGCCCTCTCTGGTACCGATACAAGAAATGCAGCTTGGACAATTTCAAGACTAGATAAATCCTCACCGCCCCGTACAGTACAAGGAATTGATTTCAGCTCGGCGCCTTTGAACACAAATTCCTCGCATAATGCACCGCATGCTACGAAGAAGTCCAAAAGGCTGTCTCTCCCAGGCTTTGTGTAATGAAGAAGAAAATCAAATAGCATTCGAGGATCTTGAATTGGCATGCCAGGAGCTGTCGCAATGCTGCTGGACTGACTTGATTGTGTCGGCACTAAGGCGTGCGATTGCTGCAACGAAGTACCTATATAGATTGGCTGTTTTTGTGAGGATTGGTGATCTGAATAAGATACAAGATGGCGCAATCACTGAAGCTTTGTTGACGATAAGAATTCTTTTTCTGTATGTATATGCATGATCGTCATTCCCATTCGCCTAGAAGGAAAGATACCGAGGTTCAAGTAAACATTGTAGTTGGTTGTTAGATGCCTATGTGGATACCTGTGAATGCACTCCGTGTACAATCAATATCCTTCTTGCTCATAACCCTTTCTTTCTATTCTTCGGCAAGAGAACGTTCTCTTGCATATATGATAATCTCCAACATAGATATCAAACACACACACACACACAACCAGTTGCTCAAGGCAGCTGTTAATTGAAGGTTAACCAACTTAGGAAGACCATGAATTAATAAAACCCCGAAAGCTGTTTGGCCTCTAGCAAGCTCCCCTCAAGATCATAATTCCAAACCCATTCATACAATGAATCGATCTCATTCGGTATTCTATCCACATCATCTTCAAATTCTTCGTGGGAAAACGAAATGATCTCCCCGGACCTCTTGCTATTTTTGATTAATGCCTGCGTTCGGGGTCTTCTCACCGCATCATAAGCTTCGAGCGCCTTCTCAATATCATTGGTATGTTTGACACCTTCAAAAAGACGACTCAAAACATATGCATCCTCGAATGCCATTCCAGATCCAGCTCCCAGATGAGGGGTACTTGCATGAGCAGCATCACCCATAAGACATGTCCTTCCACGATAATATCTTTCAGGATGTGGAAGATCAAAGAGTCCCCACCTATCTCTGGTTCCATGTTCCGAAAGTAATTGAACCAAATTTTCTTCATAGCCTTCCAGATCGGATAATATATCTTCTCTGGTAGCAGGTATCAACCAATTCTCCTTATCCCATTTGATACCCTCAGTTCTCTTTAATGCGACCATGTTTATCAAATTGCCGTGTTCCACTGGGTAAGTTATAATATACCCTCCATATCCAAGGTACAGTTGACCATTCAATGCCAAATCGTCTCCTATTGCTTTCCTAAAAACATCGCTAGGGACCATAGCTCGATAAGCATATGTGTTTGCGAATTGTGGCTCAATTGACGGAGTTTCAGTCACAAATTTCCTTGTAGCACTTTTAATCCCATCACACCCAATCACCACATCAGCAAAGGCCGTCTCCCCATCTTCAAAGGTTAGTTTCAATACTTCGTTGATGTCCCCCTCGAGCTTTTCAACACCGGATAAATTCTTCCTAAACTTTGCCATCCCATCTGGAATCAAGGCAGCCATTTCATCCAAAAACCTAGCTCGGTGCACACAACTTCTTCTTCTAATTCCCTCCCTTGTCAACATTTCAGATATCTCTCCTAAAGGCTTCCCCTTCTCTCCAACATGATAAATCAAGTCCATTTTCTTTCCATCCCCATTCCTACTATCCATCCCGTATCGAAAAGTCAACCATGCATTATCTCGATCACGAGTTTCATTGAAAGTTGCGCATTTCCTGTAGCCTGTAAGAATATCTGGAGAGATTAAGCCCAGCGCATTTACAGCGTTGGGACCAGATGCAACGCCGGCGCCGATCTCTGCAAAGCAAGGAGCTGCTTCATAGATTGTGATGTTGAGGTTATCGCGATATGGAAGGAGTCCAATACTGAGCGCCAGTCCACCAAGACCGCCACCAATGATAGCAACGTTGAGCTTAACGATCGTTTTCCCATCGATGTCCCCCATTCTTGATGAGATATGGTCAGGTGAGGACATCAAAGATGTCGATGAGGTCAGTCACCAACGTTCGTTTCCGAGGATAATCTCTCTAAGATGATCGTGAGTTTTGCGGCTTGAAAGTATAGATGAATTGAGACAAGTAGATAAGCAATTCTGGTTTAATAATCAGACTTTCAAATCAGCCCATATGAGAGTAAGCACAATGTTGCATTCTCCCGAAGTCCGAGAGATAATCCATCTCACCAATGAGGTCTGTCTAAAAAGGACGAGCATTTCATTTTATACATCATCTATCTGCTTTGGCCGTTTGAGTTGCAGTTCTAGGAACTGTGAACGCACTCTGAGGGTCTGTAGTATACGTGGTGCAGTCTTTGGGTCGAAATGAAATGGAAGTGTCAACTGACAAAGTTTGAAGGGGGTCGATCACGTGTCAATAAGCTTTTACGCGCCGATCTCGGTAAGATCGCGTTCCCCGCAAACGCGTCTTCCTCAACTTCTTGTCTTTCTCTGATCCTCTCAATGAATTAAACCTCGACAACGTTGTATCGGGTGTTAGGGAGAGTCATGGAATCTCACAAAGGAGAACTTGTTCCTTCTCAAGGTCAGGTCAATTCTTCGCAATCCCACACATACTATCATGGCCCTCCCAATTTCCACCCACAACAATCAAATCTCCCATCGCCAAGTCCAATGTTCTCGCCTCATCTAGGTTCGCAACCTCATTATCCTCCTCAGCCGTTTAGAAATTGGATGCAGCCTCCAAGCTTTCCCATGCTATACTCAAACTCAAATGCCTATCCTGATGGGGTTCCAATGCAGCATCAAATGCAACCATTTCACTCACCTGATATTCGTCCATACCCGCCTCAACTGCCCCCTCCATACCCCACGCAGAACCGGCCGCAACCATTCCCTCCTAATCAATACCCACCGACTCCTCTCACACAATTAACCTTACCATTCCTTCAAATACCCTCCACACCAAACTTCTCAACATCGACCCCGGCCCCTCCATCGAAACTCCAAGCTCTTCCTCAATCCCAATCTCTCGAGTCCGCTCTCAATGATGCAGATCCCGAATCCCTCAAAGCATTACTCAGGGCTAGCGGCAACTTATACCCGCATATGCGAACCACGGCTTTGAGATTTCTGCTAGGGGATAAATATGTCGAGGAAGAGAGAAGGGAGGGGTGGGGTATTGAGGGATTGATAGACAAAGATAGAGTAGACGGGAAGTCGAGTGCGGATAATGGGAAGAATCATGTCGGCGTGAACAGAGATGGTGGTAAAGGCAAAGAAAAGCTTGTAAATTCCGGAACGATACAAAGTGTTCCGGGGAAGGGATTGGTTATCGATCTGGTCAGTGACGACGAGGACAGTTCGCAAAGGAAGGATGACAAGCCTGAAAACAAAGTGGGCGCGGAAATTAGGCCTGACAAGTTATTAGAGGAGGAAAGAGAAAAGACGCAAGATATTATCGCGAGGGCATGGGAGCCGGCGAAGGAGAATAATGCTGCAGAATTGGCTTTCAAAAAGGAAAAAACACGAAGAATAAAAGCCGAGCTTGCACTATGCATCGAGGTGGGAAGAAAAGAAACTGCAGACCAGCTGCTGGAGGAAGAAAAGAAGAAAACGGCGGAAGAAAAAAAGAAAAGACTCTCTCAAGAGAAGCTATGGAAGGAAGATCAGCACTTGGTTGAGGATTACAAGAAGGCGGAGGCGCAGGCAAAGACGGAGGTCAAGTCATTGGCTAGCGCCGCCCAGCAATACATCAATGTTCTAGAGGCTGGCTGTGATGCAAGAATGCTAGAGGTTGCAAAGGGAGGTACGAGCTCGAAGCGGTGGACCGTGATTTACGAGAAGATCCATGATTTTGGTGCCGAGCTTTACGAATGGTCCAAGCAGCAAGGATTGGTGGAGAATCTAAGTCCTTTGGAAGAATCACTCATGATTGAAAAGAAGAAGAGGGCTGCAGTGCTGGCGGAATTAGAGGTAGCGAGAGAGGAAACGAAGAATGTTACCAGGAATTTTCAAAGCGAATGGAGGCAAGTTGAGACCTTGCAACGACAAATAAGGGAACTTCAAGCCAAGGCTATGGATTCTCAGAAAGGTCTGTCCGAGTTGAAGGCGCGAAATGATACAATAGAGCAGTCTTTGCAGAGGGAGAAACAGTTCGGTAGGATGATGCAGCAGCAGTTGAACAATGAGAAGAAAGAAAGGGAAAGAGTTACAGAGCTCCTAGAGAAAGAGAGACGAGTTTCTTTGAGCAATGGAGCATCTTCGTTTCAGTCAAATAGGATGGGGACCCCTGTGAGTGTCGCTGCAGACGCTTTTAAGGAGATAGAGTATCTCAAAAAGTCTTTGACAGCGGAGAAGGCTAGATCGAAGTGGTTTCGACAGCAGTTCGCTGATCAACAAGTTATCAGTATCGCTAGAGATGGTGTTTATGAAGAGTTACAGGTTGAGAAAAAGAGGAGAGAAGCAGTCGAGAAGGCACTAGAGGCGGAGGAGAAGTTGAGGGAGGTTACAGAGAGAACTTTCAATGATGAGAGAAATAGGGCCGGTGGTAATCTTGGGGCCGGAGTTAGGGCTGGCGCGGAGAGGGTATTGGCAGAGGTGAAGCAGGAAGTTTTGAACGGACGGACTCGAGGTCAAATAGCTGCAAGTGAGCCATCTTCGTCGAAGAAGCGCAAGTTAAATTCTACCTTGGAGTAACTTGGATCAATAAAAAGATTATTGAATTAGGAGGAACATGTGGGTAATGCAATAAAATCATCTTAAATTTCGAGAGGCGGATCGGCCTTGCTACCATTCTGACCAGTATTTTTTTGCTTTTGCTTGAGTCAATCACATAGCGCTGCTATGATTATATCTAAAGACAAAAGCACTGACCGCCTCGCCATCTCTGAACTCAACGATAAGTATGGCGATAGATGTTATGATGAGAAATCCGTTGATAGAATGGAAACTGTAAAGAGTATGGAGCTTCTTTTGCTCTCTACGACTAGAGCTCGAGTAGTGCAAACGAACAGGAAGGGAAAGGAAATAGACTCCAGTAGCGCGTCTACTCGCGCAAAGGAGTACAGGCGTCAGATTCCTCAGTATTTTTCTTAGGTTGACATCTTACCTTTGTATTATCGTACCAGGTGCTTTTGGTCTGTCCTGCGCTTTTTTTTTCGAGCCGTGTACTCAAACAGTAAGTTTCAATGAGTGCATTAAACTTGAGAAGCATTTTTTTTTGGTTCTTTGTGAGGGAGGGGGTCAAGGCAATATTATATTTATCTGCTTATTGGATATCTATCTATTTCTAAACAGCCTTGCTTTTTATATCAAATCCTTTTTTATGTTGAAGGAAAAATCGCGCTTGTAAGCATTACCTACTCAGACTCGTGTATTTACCCAAACTTGCCTGAAACGATAATCTTACCTACCATTCAAGTTTCCACCTTGCACCCCTTTAGTTGAAGGAGATCATCAAACTAGACATATCACCTTGTGAGGAGAATGGATATCATTGCATAGTTGCAAAACGATGGGTAGTTTCAACATACAGCATTCATGTACATTTTCAATTATCATCTTGATTCCTACTTGAAATAACATCTAATTCCAACATAACTTCCCATTCTCATCCGGAATCGCATCATTGCTAACCACCCTAGCAACCTCACTCCCCACCCCCGTCTTAGTCCAAAACAACGACCACGGATCCGTCGCATTCTTAATCTCCCATAATCTCTCATAATTCGTCCCATAGAAATTATCTTGCCAATCCACCTCTTCAATATCGCACTCTCCAAGATACGCTCCGGATCCCGGCGTCACGGCTTTCCATGCGAGTTGCAGCTCGCTGAGTTTGGAGCGGGCAGATTCCATGGTGGTGAAATTGGCAGGGTCGGTCCATGATGTTCCTTGCATGGTGTGGAGGGTGGTATTTCTCCAGGCAGGAAGAACCGCGTTATCGATGCCTGCGATGTTTGGAGCGTGGATGTTGAAACCTATGATTGTTGAAGCATTGTATCTCGCGGAGCTGGACCAGGCATCGAATGTTGCGTTGAACGATGTTTCGTCCTCGAGATATTGCTGGAGGAAGAGACGGGAGCCAATGATAGCGTCATCGGAACCGACGGCTTCTAGGGGGAAAGCTGCATTGGAACCTTCGTATATTGTATCGTAGGTATGATATACTGGAGTAAAATTTATGCCGAGCGCAGTAAGCTTTGCGAACCACGGTGCTAATAAGGCTTCGGTTTCTGCCTGAGTGTAATTTGGAGCCCAGAATGGAGACATCCGGAAAGAGTCTACTCCGACAGATTCAGGTGGGAAAATGAAAAAATAGCTGTAGATTCCGGCATTGTTGAAAGTGACGAAGTTCTCCCAATAAGCACGTACACCAAGCCAGAAAGTATCACTAGTGACGTTACCACCGGAGGAGAATGTGAAGGTCACGAATGTAACGGGGGTGGTGGGGTAAGCTTTAATCGTCAAAGATGTTGCGACACCCCATGAGGCGGGTCCACCTCCACGCAGAGCCCAGAAAAGATCGGAATTTTCGGTTGAAGATGCGGTAACAAATTTGCCCTCAGCAGTAACAATCCGAGCAGAGAGAACCTGATCTGCTCCCAGACCGTATAAAGAAGTCATGGGTCCATGTCCCCCACCTTGAATAAATCCTCCTAGGACTCCAACATCCTTGCCTTCACCGCCAACGACAAACATGCCCTCATCGCTAGCTGCTTTCATGATTGTTTCACCAATAACGCCAGTTCCAGATGTAAAGGCGGGTCCCGTATAAGGAAAATCTGCATCAGTATACTCTGCACCCTCATATCTGATATCCTGCAACCAATGTGTCCAGACACTCAACGCGCCCGCTCCACCGGATTTACCAGAGAACTCGTGTCCAGTATTTTTAACCACAAATCTGATACCAGTGTTTCTTGCAAAGTTGACTGCTAGCTGAATTTGTGCGACATTTGTGGCATTCACTGCATAAGCGGGGTAACCGCCAAGTGTGCAGGTTGCTGTTGAGTCGTTGGTGGGCATACAGGTTAGACCTTGATATATTGGGGACATCATGGAAGTGGGATCCGCTTCGTGTATGGTAGAATTTGTCCAGTTATCAGTGATGAAGGCACATGCGTCTGCATTCTAGAGTCATGGTTAGTATTGTCTCCGGCTTCATCTTGATAATGACTCTCTCAAAGATGAAAGGCCGGGAAAATTGGAGACCAATTTAATCTTACATAGTCCCAATCATTATAACAGCCTGATGCTATTGGTACAGTTTTGATCAATGCACCACCGAGTAGATCATTAAAGATATCCCAAACATCATCCGCAGGCCAAGCTGAGTCTCCAGGAAAGACTTTACATGCCGATCGCGAAGCTGCAATGGTTGATGCATCTGCGGTAGAAGCATCTCCAAATGTGAACAGCGCTTGCATTGAAGCATTGAGCTGTGCGAGACCAGAACTCTCCAGTTGAATTGTCTCAAAATCGAAGAGCGTACCGGTGGCTGTGACTGTAGATGCAGCTGCCGTGAATGTGACCGAAGACGCTACAGTTGAGGTTGCTGAAGAAGTGCCATTGTCTTGTCTGCGGAAATTTGTAGCAGAAACTAGGAGAGTATTAAGAGAAACAACGATGTAAAAGATGGAAGACTTCATCTTGACATTGACCTTTCTGAAAACTTCAGGTAGGATAATTGAAAGAATGAAAGTCAATCAACGGAAGCTATGAAAACAATGGGGCAAGAAGAAAAGACTTTCCATTGCTCGGGATCAAACTTGCCTTTTCTTAGCGAAGACGAGAATTGTTATGGTATGGAGTTCAACAACCAACAGTGTTGATTATCACGATATGTGTGCAGTGTGCAGTGTGCAGTAGTCGTTCCAAGTTTGGTAAAGGCAAGACCAAATTGAGATATTGGCCGACAAACAGTGAGTTTGGTGCGGGGTGATAGCAATTGGTGCAATGGTGCCCAAGAAGTATGGGATTTGCAATCACAGAGGAAAGATAACATTATTTGCTCGCCGGTGGTGTTTTGAAGGGGCAAGAAAATACCGAGGAGTAATTGTCAAGCATGGATTAGCGGGGCTTACGTAGGGGCTTAAGGTATCTCTATCTCTTCGGTATAACCTCAGTGGAGATCTGGGGATGGAAATATGTCCGCATCACCCATAGCTTTCTCATGCCTAAGTAATTGGTCTCTATCGTAATTGTTTGGTTGTATATGTTGAGGAGGGGTGAGAGGAAGTTGAAATAGAAAAGAGGGCAGTTGAAACTTGAAACTGGAGGGGGAGAAAATGCCAGAAGATATATCTTTGTACCTAGAAGATTGAGGGTATGTTTCAAGTTAACAAATCTAAAATCCCAACAAATACTTGGAAGTAACACCTCTTCCGCTCCTCTGGAAATAATAATGGATATGATCCAGACCAGCCAGCCAGTGCACGCTTGAAGTCATCTGCGCTTCACATTATGATTGGCCAGGTTCCATCAGGGGTCATTCCATACCCCCATCATTCAATGAACCCCAAGAGTTGATCACTTACTCTACTTGAAAGGTCCCGGTTATTTTGAAGATTATCAGCTTTTCTAAAGTATATACATTGTTATACTGTATTCAAAAGCCCTATCTACAAATATTCTACAATTAGTTATAATTTTCAACAATTTTGTCAATTAAAACTTGTACTTATTATTAGAATTACTTCCTAGAATCAACTCAAAACATTCAAAGCAAGCTTCTTACAGACTCTATAAAGCCCAATTTATTACTGAATATATATACATATATACTTTGTAAAAGCTTATAATCTCGGCCAAAATGACTAGGACCTCGGTACTACTCTCCCCCCCCCTAAGCAAAGCTTAAATGTTTTAGCGTACTCCAGGCCCAAAATTTAACCTTTGCTGAGGGCGAGAGTATAATCACAAAGTCTGCCGAAGTGAGACAATCGAACTTGGTTAGAGCTTTCAATGCTATTCTTTCAGCTCTCAAGAACCCGGAATGTGCGCGTCGTCAAGCAGTTGATCGCGGAACAATAATTTCATTCAGAGGAGGAAGAGCTTGAGAGCTTGAGAGCTTTAGAGGTTTAGAGCTTTAGAACTTTAGAACTTTAGAGCTTTAGAACTTTATAACTTTTAGAGTAGTTGATGCTAGTTCCGGACCTCCTAACTCAGGCTTAGGATTAACGTATTTGTCTGATACGGACATACGCCGACATACATTCGTAATAATCTGTATTATTGATAACGGAGAAAAGAATTCGCAACGAAAATTTAGTTTTACGTGAGGATCATTTGGAGCCACCTATATATCTTACAGGATTGTCGGGGTAATCGTGGGTTGTAGACCCACTTTCTTGCTGTTTATCAGTTAAAGCTGGAGAAAACGTGTAGATCATAATATAGATTTTTATCACGGTGCATAAAGTACCAAGATGATATTCTACAAAGAGTGTAAGAAGATCCAAGGAGCGGGATCGGCTAATGCATCTACTCAGGCTAGCTAGGAGTGGGCGGTGAACCCGTGACAATTTTCAATGAAAGTAGAATGTTAGTCACTGGCAGTGACTAGTGGTGAAGATGATAGATCAGTCGTTCCCGCTGTCCTTCCAGCTGTTCATTTTCCAATAATCAAGCCTGATCTTCCGAAGATCAGTCTTTCCCGCTGTCTTTCCCGCTGTTAATTTTCCAATCAAGCCTTTTACAAATAGACTTCCCGTCTGCCGTCCCATTTTCGTGCGAACTTGGCCCCAGTTGCTCTCTTTACCGTTTAAACTCACGTATTGGAAAATACATTAAACCTATTTAAATTTCCTAACGCTAAAATAAATATAAATATAAATAAACAGTAAATCCCTCAAATAGAACATTTACAAGTTTCGATACTCAAAATAACAGGTAAAATACCAAAAACAACCTGAATAAATATATTTATAATATTATAAATATTATAATAAATATACAACTTTAATAAAAATTATTAATTAAAAGAATTATACATATTTATCGGTTAAATTATTCTATCAATATATAAAATTTATTAATTTATAATAAATCTTTTAAATTTTAATTATAATATCATAATATAGTATAAATCTTTTAAAACTAATATTAAACTTTAAAAACCTCGAAATTTAACAAATATATTTTAAATTTATAAAAACAATATATTTGAA
Source organism: Myriosclerotinia curreyana (assembly GCA_002162495.1). Lineage (NCBI taxonomy): Eukaryota > Fungi > Ascomycota > Leotiomycetes > Helotiales > Sclerotiniaceae > Myriosclerotinia > Myriosclerotinia curreyana. The sequence continues at coordinate 90,438 of NGKJ01000074.1, read as the reverse complement.
TTTAAATTAGTTTAAGTAATAAATATATACAAATTTATTTTCTTTTAATATTAATATTATTAATATATTATTAAAACGAAAAGTAAATACTAGAATAGAAGATAAAACAAATTGTAAAAGTAAAGAAATTTATTTAATATTCAAAAAGTTGAAATCATATTTATCTTTAAAATCACTTACTTTGAAAGCATTCGAAATTATATATTATTTGCTTTTAAAGAGTTAAAGTGAAAATGGAAATGGAAATGGAAAACGAAAATGCTCCTCGATCTTTCGAAAAAGGAACTAACTATTAGGTTTTTTTAGCATATTGCTACTCCGATATTGATAAAATCTTAAACTTCAATCTCACTATTCGTTATACGGAGTAGTATAATGTTTAGAGCAGGATAATCCTATTATTTCACCTCTGTAGGGCAAGGGGTTTGATCTGCAGATTCCACTTCCTCGGTGCTCTCCCTTAATAGTATTGGCGTTGTCAACCTTGTTGTCTATCACCTAGCAGGAATACGCAGAATGTCATTCCTTGGAACCTCAAATGGAGTGTCGAGCCTGAGCTAGTGAGCAATATGAATACATCCTGTACATGATAGATACCAGTGAGCACCTTCGAAATCTTGTTTTCTAACACAGCGAACGTTTGATGGCCTATTAGCCTAGCGGAGTACGTTTCTAAAGGTGCTTTCGGCATCGTTGGCTGTAGCAATGGTTAAGCAATTGAACACCGCATGTTTGGCTATTGACGTTGTTTTTGAAGTTATCGGCTCCATATTCTGCTTTGGACGTTTGGCCTCAAGATTGATATTAAAACAGCAATGGAAGGGCCTGCTGATGTGGAGTGAGTTTTCTGAAGTTTAATAGTCGTTGTTGGATTGCTAAGAAGTTTAGGTGATATCTGTATAGCCATAGCTTGGGTAAGATCCTGTGGAGGTAAATTTGTCGCTTGGAATCAAAACTAAGGCGAATATAGGCTTTGTCGGTGGCGGAAACTGCTGCTGTATATGGACGTGAGTGAAGTATTTTTGTTACCTCAAGTCATTCCATAAATATATTCAAGTCTAAACAAGACTAATCTCAATACTAGTCACATCGTACGCAAAATATGGCTACACGCAATCAGAACGTGCCAAATTTAACATCGACATACCGACCACACTGAAGTGGCAAATGTTCGATTCCCTTTGCTACAATCCAATCCTCGGCTTCATCAAAGCCTCCATGATTCTCCTATATCTTCGACTTGGGGGTGTAAAGCAAACGGTTCGATACGCCTCATGTGCACTATTAGTCGTCAATTTTGCCCTTATGGTCTCTATCTTCTTCCTGGATATGTTTCAATGTACACCCTTCTCATACTACTTCTACTTTGAACAGATGGATCTGGCTGCTCAAATTAAAGCAAATGCGACAGATCCAGGAATTGGACCGGAAGGGCCAGTGACATCTGGCTTCAAAGACGGGAAATATGTCACAGGTGGAAAATGTATCAATGGCGTCAACTTCGTATTGATTAGTGCTGGTCTGACAATTCTTACGGACTTGTTGGTTCTATGCATTCCACTCAACATGGTAAAGGACCTGAGATTGAGCCCGAAAAAGAAGCTTGCTTCAATAGTCATTTTGTGCATGGGCTTGGGGTATGTGATCACGGTGCCTTTCTTTGTTTCTTCGCAGGCAACAACTAATCATTATTCTCTCAGAGTTACTGCCGTCAGCATCTGTCGTCTCCAATTCACCTATCGTGTATTCCACCCCAACGAACCTGACCCAGGAAGGAACGTTAAAAGCACCATATCCCAAATTGAGACAGGTCTCGCATTAGTCACAAGCTGCGTCCCAGATCTCCTACCTCTCCTCCGCGTATTTATGCCTGGGTTCCTCACCTTTGAGACTAGAGAATCAACGCATCCAGCTCAATATCATGACCCACCAACTTTTGGTTCCAAAAGGAAATCCCGGGGCCAAAACTGCACAGATAGCAGCATACTAAATGATACCGGATACGAAGAGCATGGGCTAAGCGATCTACATTTACGCCCCGACAGCGAGCTGGTACGACGGGAAACTCAAGTTACAGGTGCAGCAAGCACCGATGATTTGACTGGTAGTCAGATAGAAACGTGTTACAGAAATACAGACGACCGGTCAGAGTCCTCAACGATTATCAGGACGATCCAATTTTCGCTTAAGGAAACAGATCTGAGTAATTCAAAAAATAGTTGGAGCAATGTTTGAGTTAACCAAAACTTGTGCTTGGGGTATAATTTTCATGGATCTTTGTTGACTTTGTGGCATGAAAAGGGATCTAGGGTATAGGGTGTTATGATCAAGACCTTTATTGCGGCACAGTACGAGGGGCATACTGTAACCCCTTTTCGTTCCATTGAATGCCGAATTTAATTTTCTTCTTGTTGCCCTAGATTTCCTGAACAATTAATCACCCGTTTCTCGCCTCCGCATTTATCCTTCCGTTACAAAAGAAATCCCACTAATAGGAATTAAGGTTCACAACTGTCAGCTGCGGGAGCTACATACGACTGCATGAGAGACTGGCTTTGCATATATAAAAGGACCAACAGCCATATATTTACAAGGTCGACAACTTGGATAGGGCTCCCGATGTAATTAATCTTCGCGCCTGCTGGAACAGAATTCCAAATGCACTCCGTCATGTCATCGAGCAACAAAACCCATTTGCCAATATTTTTACACCTCAGTCACTCTGTGTTGGAATCTGAGGTCTCGAATAAGCAAGAGAAAACTGGGTTGGCAAATCTATACAAAAGTTATAAAATGCATACGAGTCCCACCATACGATAAAAGGGTTCTTTAAAATACATTTCTAGTGCGTGATTAATTCTTCGCAAGTTCACTTCCAGTATTGGCCACAATGTCGCTGCTTTACTTTCTCGCATTATCTCTTTCAGTTGCTTTCTCTCACGCTGGGAATTACAATACCGAGACCACGATTCCCTCAAACTACAAACTCTCGAACGGGACAGCTGATAACTTGCAGCTATAGCCGCTGTGTTTGCCAAATGTTCCTCACACTCGGTTGTGGAATTCAAAAAGGTGGTTGATTATAACTTCTCCAAGCCAATTTCCGCAAAAAAAATATCAAATGTGGTCATTCTTCAGGAAGGAAACCTTCAACTCCCTCAGAACATCAAATAAGATCTTACATTCAAGATCTCGTTAATGCATCAAATGCACTCACGTATACCACCGCCTTATACTGGTTTGCATTTGCCGGTCCCAACATTCAATATGAAGGGACAAAAGATGTCACCACGGGATGGATAAATTCGTATGGCCAAGCATGGTGGGACGCCAGTCCTGTAAATGGGACTGGACTTGCCAATCGACCATATCTCCTACAACTTCACACCACAAATGGGGGGAGATGAATTATTTCAAATCTCGCAAGCCGATTGCGTGGAATGTACAGCTTTTGGGAAGCAATATCCGGGTCAAGAATAGTATCATCGACTCGTTCTGTACCACTGGTGGTTTCCCATTTATGATACAGATGCATTCGGTATCACAGCCACCGACGTCCATATCTCGTATTCCGTTATCTACAACGGTGATGATGCATGCGCTATTCAAATCAATATGGCTCTCATAACGTTATGTTTGAGAAAGCAACGATTGGGTATCATGTGCTCAACTTTCCATTGCCGGTACTGGCGGTTCTTGCGGTCCATCTATTCAACTTCTAGGTGATTACAACGCCACCGATCCAAGTCTCTACATCCCAAATATCTACAACCGCTACAAAATCTCGACATACACCCCGGGCAGTCACCACCTGCGGTTCCGGAAGTGGATCAAAGGCATCATCCAGTGCTATTCCCGCTAGCACCCAAGTCTTTACTTCATCCACCCTTACCTCATCAAGCGCAGTTTTCCCTTCGAGTTCCGTGGCTGCCGTCGTGACTTCAGCCCCAACAACTCTTGTCACGGCCACATCTTCAGCACCTGTTGCCACGAATACTTCTGCGGCTGAGGGGGATGATGATACTTGTGACGCATAAATAAGAGGGGAAAGATTTAGAAGAGGATGATTCTTCAAGTAGTCTTTCAAATCTCCTATCCTTTGCTATCCTGACGATAAGGATAATAAGCAAAATAAAAAGATAGATGGAAAACTTTTCAAATTATCCACCTTTCTTTTGGAAGGCTAAAGATAAATACTACTTTCAAGCATAGGGAGGGAGCAGATGAGAATGGGAGAATCGAAACGCTTGTATCATATATATTTGGATTTCTTGTATATAGATAGATCTACTCGATGTATATGAATAGGCTTGGCACTTGCCACCTTTTAAACAGAATTTCGATTAAACCATGATGGTTTCTTGTGAAGATTTATTGACTTGTTTTCGATCTCCAAATGTATTCTAATTTCGACCTTGCTACGGGGTATCCAATAGTTTGGAATTTGGACTGGCGGATTAGATGGAAGAATTTTCGGCGATTGAAAGAGCTATAACTATTTAAATATCCATTTGTTTCAAAATTCTCCATGACTCGATTCAAATTCAGCACATAGCATGATTGCGAGCGTACCAAATTTCGGACTGTAGTCCAGGAAATTAGAAGCCCCGCC
>NGKJ01000074.1:46201-85742 GCA_002162495.1 Myriosclerotinia curreyana | reverse complement strand
ACCCCTCCAAATCCATCTCACTACCCACTCCCCCTCCACCTCCCTCCCTCCTCCCATTCATCACCCCCAGAACCTCCTTAACAACCCTTCCCAACCGTCCCCCCACATCCTCCGCCAACCTCTCACATAAGACATCCCATTCCCTCTTCATTCCCTCATGAACCTCGACGATTTCCCCAACCATCGCATCGATATCTTCTTGGCTTTTCTGCATGCCTATACTGTTGCGTGCGCGAACTGCGGCGCGGTAGAGAGATGTGTGGGTTTTGATATTGTTGAGGATGCTTTGAATTTGCGTTTGATAGGAGGTTTGGAGGGTTTGGAGGTCGGTGGAGTAGGGTGATGAGAGGAGGGTGGTGATGGTTTGGTTGGAGGTCATGGTTTTCCTTGTTTTTGGTGGTGTGGTATTACGTGTAGCTTTTTGAGTTGGTTTTTTGGGTTGATTATGCTTGTTCTTGATGTTTTTGAATATTGGGAGGGAGATCCGGGGGAAGAGAGTTATAAGGGAAGGACTAAGAATGATTGAGTTCTTTCTGGGATACAAAAGAAAGTGAATATCTCAAGTGAAAATTCATACTATTTTCTGGGTAGACGGTGCGGTATCTGGTTGAGAATACATACTCAAGCTCAGAATGAGTGGTAGACAGTACGGTGACTGGTTGACAATACTTAATAAGCTCCGACTGCGTGGTTTAAGTACGGTCCCTGGTTGAGGATATTTAAGTTCCCAAAATCCTGTTTTTGATCTTGTCAATCGCAACCTCGACAACCTCAATTACTTCCAGCATAATCCAAAGTGCAATCATCTTGACCACTTCATCACAAACACACCGCGATGATGGTCGAGGAGCTCAGTATCATGACGGATCGCATCGACTTGAATGTGCAAAGCACAACAGAACAGGTATATCACAGCGCTCTATTCAATTATTATCTCAATCTGACAAAATGAATAGATCATCACATTTACTCCATCTCACGAGATAGACAATTTAACTTCAACCCTGCAGCAGGATGACAGAAGCAACGACGAAGAAAATCCTAGCGCGACTATCATTGACCAGGACAAACAAACTGAAAGTTCTCTAGAGCTTGTGAGCGAAGATACAGATACCAATGAGGCCATCGTAGCAGCTCACATCTCTCCTGGAACCTTTCCACAATTCCGAGAATTTCCTCTCGAGTTAAGGTTGAAAATTTGGAGACATGCTGGTCTACAACCACGTGTCATTCGGGTCTTTCACAGCGGTAGAGGATGCCTGAAACTCATTTCAATTCGTACCAGATCGCATCAGTGCCCCTTGACAATGGCGTGCTGGGAATCGCGCAATGTGGCATTATCATTGAAGCAACCTTTGTCGTTGTACGCATTGATTCCGAAAACTACCGACGAAGATACCGACGAAGATACCAACGAAGATACCAACGACGATTCAGACGAAGATACTGACGAAGATAATGACGAAGATACTGATGAAGATACTGACGAAGATAATGACGAAGATACTGATGAAGATACCAACGACAATTCAGACGAATATTCCGACGAAGATACTGATGAAGATCCCAACGAAGGCTTTAAAGAGAATCTTGATGCATGCATATATACCAACCCGGAAATCGACACACTATGGATTCAGACATTACGTGAAGATTGGCCTCATTTTCCCGCTGCATTTATGCTTGCTATTTCATTGCGTCGGGAAGTAAAACGCCTTATAGTGCCAAGTACGGGAGAACCCTCCTTGCGTGAGGCAGTCTTAGAGCCTGTCATGCCCAGTCAATTTAATGATGACATTTTGCAGATCTATTCATTGGCTTTGGAATGTGATTGGCAAGATGTTTATTGTCTTCTGGGGGATGAAGATTTTTCCACCGACGAAGGAGGCACTGAGTTACCACATCTATGCGATGGGTACACTACCTCTTTACATGGGGGACATTTCGGGGAAAATAAAACACCAAGATCATTGAAGGAAATTGATGAAGGCCATGAAAAGGGATTCGATCGTGCTCGGGTTGCACTAATTCAAAAGCTCACTGCGAAAATGAAGGAAGGTAGGTTCAACGTTCTCTGTCCCAATTATCTTTGCAGGCCACTTCAACTAATGATATATTTCTTTCTCAGATCTCAAAAAAAGAAAGCTCAAAGAGTATCAGAAATTTCTTGATAGATTACCGGCCTGGAAGCCACCCAAGATCAAGTACATAAAACGGTCACAGGTCCATGCTCTTTTAGGAGAGTAATGGGGACTGCACTTGTCTACCTTCGACGTGAGGGTGCATGGGTAGGCTTTTCGAGATTATCTCTTAAATAGATCCACGATGGTATGTATTCAACGATGGTTTATGATTGTTTAGGAATCGAGGTTGTTTGACTGGCTAGTGATGGGGATGGAAAAATCGTGCAGATGGAATAACGGAACTAGTCCACATATCTAGCATTTTCTAAATCAAACACTTCTCTAACTACAAGGGTTATGTGCATACAAGCTCATATTAATGAATGTGCAGACGATTTTCCCTGATATTCTACTTTTTCTCGTGAGCACTCTTGTCACAATACACAATATAGAGGTAGGTATTTCGTGTACAATGATATGTAGAATGAAGAGTAGCTAAGAAGTAGCTACTTATATCACATATGGTGGGTGGTTCCTGCCCTAACAACTCTCGAAGCTATTCCAGAACTATACAACCTAGATAATTGAATAATTCGGGGTAAATCTTTTTCATTCCTTCATAGATAACCTAGTTACCCTAACCAAGACGTAGTGGGGAGTACCCTGAATTAGATGGTGAAAGTTCATAACCAGATAGTGATCTTTTGTGCTTAAGTTGAGATGATCTCGCGGTACGTAAATCGTCTCTCGCACTTGCTGCAGGTATATTGAGACCCATTTGTCATCTCACCCATCCTTCCCATGCCTCATCGATATGACTTGATTATATCGATGAGATAGTATACATTATCATACGTAATTCTTCGTCGGCCTCATTCTCAGCTTTGTCGAACAATATCTTGTCATGGTAAATACATAACTCGCATTGATCGAGATTTCTGATAGATTATATTCGTCCCAATCTGAACTGAACAGATGGAGTGTCAATTCGAGTAACCGTGTTCTCCATTGTCTAAGGTGGTGTCGAAATTGCAGGCCTCGATCCGAATTCCGAGAGTTGAGATCGTCTCGATTTGGGTTGGTACATTCCGGTTCTGGGACGGGATAGGATTGTAGGTTCCAGGATTCTGGGTTGATGAATGGAGTGGGTTTCTCCGTTGAACAAAAAGGGTGTCGATAACGGTCTTTAAATGGTGGTAAGGGGGGAAGCGTGGACCCACACTGAGTAAAACCAGGTGAGCTAGGTGGTATCTTAGAAAATGCCGAATTGCCTTCGGACACTTGATCATCGTCATACTCAAGATATTCGAGTCCCAGTACTCGTTTACTATACAACTCTCGTTGGTCATATGAACAAAGTCTTGCAGCCAGCTCTAGTTATGTACGTTTAGATTGGATGTCGGTAAGGCAACATAATTTCAAGCAATGTACTTCGAGGTGGAACACAAGTGATATGAAGCACCAAATTTCGCGAGCTTTTGTTCTGAGGAGAGTGGTATCTTTGCGTGTGTCCGCTGTAACGGCGCTGTTAAACCATCTTTCTTGAGAGTTTCGATGGCTTCAAGAGATGCTTGATTATTCAGCCTGAGCTTGAACTTTGAGATGGTTCATGTCGTGAAGCTGCCTTCTTGAGGAGAAACAAGAGTGTCGGTTGTGTGTGTGAGTGAGAGAGTTTAGGAAAAGGGGGAATTTCGAAATGAGGGAAACGTGACGGAAATGGAAAGAGCGCGAGGAGTGCTTCACTTTTCTTCAGCGTAAGTTTTGCAGGACTGTCGTTCAATTTTCTAAGTGGATACTTATCTTTTACCAGGACAGGACCGGGCGCCTTCAATAAAAGATATATGGAAACAAAAAACCAGGTGATATTGCCGAACATGATATCGATTTTACAACATGCATCACTAGAGTGCTGAGAACATAGTAGGAGAACAACCCCGACGAAAAGGATGTTGTGACATGCTTATACAATTAGATGTAGAACCCTCTCATTTGACTGTTGTACAGGAACCATCGGCATGTCGCTCGACATCAGTGCTGAATGGACAAAATTATGATGGGAATCTTGTGATGTTGGGATGTGGCGTGTTCCCCCTTGGCTCTACCTTTGATTTCCACAAATATACATGGCCATGACATCAAATAAGGATTTCGTCGATTCTCAATCTCTAAACGCCCCCTTTCATTTTCGTTCACGCAATAAAACAAGATCTTCTGTAGCCGATAGAACATGGAATGTTCTATAAATGATCGTCCACGAACCTATATATATGCTAGGATTTTACCCTAGAATATCTTGCTAGGTAGGTGAACAACGAAATAGTGAGATGAACAGAGACTAGGTACGAGTACCCAAATAATCAAATCAAAAATAACGAGTATATATTTCCAAACAAGTTCAAGCTTCTGAAACTTACAAGCCAGATTGAAATGGATAATGCAATCCATGGATATCAACTTGTCTCATCTACTGCGAGTTCTCCAAATCCGAATCACCCACAACCTTCTCAGCTTCCCCCGTGGGAGTTTCATGAGCGTCCACTGGAGTCTCATCAACCCTACACACCAATCTTGCAGCTCTGATATTCCCTTGAGCGAATTCCGAAATCCTGATACTTGATTAGTATTTTTGATTTGTATATCTAACATTTACTCGTTACTCAACCATCAGATATACTCCACAATCTTTCACAACAATATGACAAGATTTGATCTTGCCCTTTGCAAGCAATTTTCCATTCAATTCCCAAAACATCTTGCCGACTTTAAAGTGTTTCTTGGTGGCAGGAAAGTCCATGCCTAACTTTGAAAACCCTTCTCCAAAAGTAGTGTATGCTAGAGTTACCGTAGCTGTGACGTTTGGTTCGTCCTTTTTGGGAAAAGTTCCGATCGGCATAAGACCTACAAGTTTCAGTCCTGTGTTCGTAGATTCTAGAGGGGGAAAAGGCTTCCGCGCAGATTCTAAAGCTCTCTTCAAGAATTTTATCGAGTAAATAATGGAGACGAGTTCGCATACTATCGACTACTCTGCGTGTGCCGAACCATGATAATCGAAAACCACATCCGCTTCAAGAGATTTGACAAGGTCACAATTCTTGGGAGTGCAGGCAGGGATGACTGTGAGGCCAGATCTAACTTCAAGAGTTAGTACTGATTACGGTGACGAGAGAAGTTCAATGGAGAGACATGCAACTTGGCATATTGTATGGCAATAATTCCTATTCCGTTACTTCCACCATAAATGAGGATAGGAGAGTGAGTTTCGGTCGGGCCAAAAGTGTGAAGATTTTCTCCTTCTCCTATATTCGAATCATCGGGTCAATACCTACAATTTCAAATTTTCGGAAATCAAAATTCCCATATTCTCCTCCGTAACATCTCAGCTCGCAAGTCAAGATGTTACATAGTTTGTACACCCTGCTACCGGCGCAAAGACTTAGCATCAACCGTACTATTTCATGGTGCGATGCAGTCACAGTTGCTGTTCTCAACAGAAATATCTCAAATGATAGAGATTGGTCCACTTCCAGCTCTTTGACAGGCTTTGCACTCTACCCCTATCTTAACCGCAAAAATGTCAAAAAAATAGGCTTAGCAATTAAAATATGTCAGAACCCCGAATCAACGCGCGATAAAAATAGAAAAGAAACAGAAAAAAGGTGTGGTCGAGCGTTCCCAATAGGCTGTGGAGTACAGAGATTTGAGCATTTGAAAGAACGAAGAGTCGCAAAGGCTGAAAGTGTATGTCAAGAGGACACAAGGGTCCCAAGGGGAAAAGAGGAAGGTGGAGAAGGGGGGGATTCGGAGGGTTTGAAATATCTAGAGGGGTGAGCTCTCACTCCTACATATGGATAGAGTTGATATTTGAAAATGGTTGGAAGAATATCTATACAATATGTATTGAAACTTGGAGCATGAGATCTAGAGAACCTCCTACAAAGAGCCAAACCAGAAAGCAGTATAAAAAACGGGCCAGGCAACGGAATAAACACGAAGACACACGAATAATTTACTATATTAGATGACTTTGTCGAGAGGTTTGGACTGGTGGACCTTTCAAATGGGCATCATCAACCACAAGCAACATAGGGCGAGGACTTTGAGGATATGTGGATGTTGCCAACTGTAGGGTATGCGAATTGAGATGCCGGGATAGAATGGCTGTACTGGATGTGAAAATTAGCATGATTTGTGGAAGAGGAGATTGAGAGGGAGACGTCGTTGTGTATATTATTATATTCTTTTTAGCATTGTAGCTATGTATAGAGTCCAGGTACTAGCTGCCCTTGCAGTCTCTTTCTCTCTCCTTGTACAAAATAGAGCAAATCAGTAATCTTTATTTTGCAAGTAATTATTCTTTCTATCGCACAGTGAACAACAATAACATAAACCCAATCAAGAAATGAACCAAAGATTCTATTTTATCGATGTATATGATGTTGATACTAAAGGCTCTGTGTGTATCACATGCCTGACATCCATCGGTCTTCAATTACTCAAAGGCAATGTGTGAGCTTTCATCGAAAAAATGCCCACAATACATAGGGAGTTGTGGGTGGTATTTCGATTAAACTCCATGCTGATATCCCGAAACCAAAAAAACCTATGCACTCCTTTAACTCCAAAACATCCATAATGAATTGAACTGAGAAGGGAAATTTTCGTCGAGTATTGCTCGCTCAAGAGAACTGGAGAACGATTAGAAAGGATGATCAAAGTGGGAACATTATTCAGAACAATACATACCTTCCAGCGATGACCGCAAACTTGACACTCGCAGAAAGTAGTCATAGGTTCATCTGCACTGCGAGTCTGTGCTTGCGAATAGCTGACTTTCTTTTGTTGACACTTTCCACACGTTAAAGCATCACTGATACTCTTTTCTGCCATTGGTACTTGAGCCTTTTTCATATTTTCCAACTCCAGCGCATCATCTTTCTTCTTCATCTCCTCCGACTTCAACTCCTCATGCGTCATAACCACAAAGCGAGATGGTTCGATATCTCCAGACATGACTCTCTTGCGCAATTGCGTACTGGATGCTTGTTTGAGATTTTGAAAGAGGGAACGAAGCTTGTCTTTATAGTCCTTCGTCTCGCCTCCAAAATGATCGTATGCAGCCTGCTCAACAGCCATTGCTTTGATAATAACATGAGTAGGAGGTTCTTCGCATTTGAAAGCAAGACCATTGTACATCAAGCCAATACAAGCGTCGCGAGTTGGGAGACCCGTACGCTTGGTGTCAACTTTATCGGTTTCCCATCTTCGCTTTGAGGAATCGCCCTTGAAAGCTTTGGTAGCCGGGGCGCTAGGCGCGGGCGCGGGGGAGGAAGTGCCGTTGCTGCGGACTGCGGGGGAAGATCCAGATGTTGCCATGAGTTTTGCTTTGCGCTTCTCTTTCTCGGCTTCGACGGTTTTTTTCCACTTGGTGACAATTTCGGTGGCGAGCTTGGCGATGTCTTTGTTCGCGTTTCCTCGTTGTTTAGCTACTACCATTCCTGCTTTAGTTGCCTGGAGGGTAGAGCTATTAGTTGCTGTACTGAGGATTTATCACGGAGATACAAAGGCCCAAAAGAGCTTGTGCAGGAATGCAGGAATGCAACCGGTTGTAGACATACCCTAAGAAGTTCTTCGGTAGCATTCACATCTCTCTTCAAAGTCTCCATAATAGTAATAACATTCGCTGCTGGCTCTTTGTCATTGATCGCCTTTTGAAGGGCCGAAACCCGCGAAGTAAGTTCTCTTTGATCCATCTTGAAAGAAAGAAGATAGAGGGGTTTGAATGTATGCGAAGGTTGTTGCTATTGTAGACTTAGGAGATATCCGCCGATAGCGTCAAGTCAGATTCGGATATACGCAGATTACGTGTAGGTAGAGAGATTGAATTGGGTACTGGAAAAGTTACCAAACAAATCACAAAAGAAAGTATTTCGTTGAAGGTTTTGATAATTGTTTTCTAAGAAGTTTGATGATTAAATATAACAAGGCTGATGGTTGAACGAGTTACCAATACAGCCAAAATGTTCGTGCACGGACCATGTTACTGGTAGGAAGTTGCAAAGTTTCCACATCACCAGAAAGCTGGTCACGTTCTATATTGTGTGATTTGGGAATCCAATATACAAATCTCATACCCCAAAGTACAATAGGTATCCTCAGAGACAATCCTAAGTTTTTGATAACGCGCAACCTTCAAGCAGAAATCTTCAAATTCACTCTCGCCTCGGTGAGAGCATGATAGTAGTGAATTGAGTGTTTGCTTCAACCAAACCACTATGGATCTATGCTTCCTTCTATCCCCAAACTCCACGGCGACGAGCAAACTTTCTGCTTACCTTCGTTCTTATATCAAGGATATTGCGGCTATTGCAGGACATTTTCACAAGGTCACAGACTCACAATAGAAATTATCTATGGAGTTTACGAAGTTCCGTGATATCCACGGTGATATGAACTCCACTGCTATGCAAAGATATGGCGAGCGCCGTAACTTGACTCATTGTATGAGAACGGAAGTCTGCGCTCAATGTGGATTCATGTATAAATACTGAAAGTTTTTCAAAATTGTTTGAACACTTACTATACTTTCAACCGAGCCTCTCTAGACCATTCACCCTCATCCTATTCATCTTCTCGTTATCCTACTTCTCTTCACTCCCATACAATGCCCACAAAATGCAAACTCTCGCGGGAAAAATCGCCTCATAACCGGAGGAAGCAAAGGAATTGGACGAGCAGCCTCTCTCCGCCTCGCAAGCGACGGAGCAAAAGTGATTATAAACTAAAGCAACAGCTCATCAGCGGCCGACGAAGTCGTATCACTTATCGGAGAAGAGAACGCCACTGCCATCAAAGCTGATGCCGGATAGGTCTAGGAGATCTCAAATCGGTAGATGATACTATTGAGAAATATGGCAAGACTGATATCTTAGTTGCGTGTGCTGCGATTATGAAGTTGAACGACTTGGAAATGTCACGGAGGCAGAGTTTGATCAGACATTCAATTTGAATGTTAAGGGACCTTTATTTCTTACTCAGGTACATGATGAATTGAACATTTAGCGGCAGTTGGCGGAATACCTTGCCAGTAGTTCCAAAAAATCTATTCCTCATATGGCTCCCGGATCTCGCACCATTCTATTCTCTGCGACTCAATGTCACGCCAGTAAAGTAACACCAAATTATCTGACGTACATCATGTCAAAAGGGGCCATCGAGCAAGTGACACGAGGTCTTTCGAAAGATCTCGCACGAAAGGGTATCATGGTCAATACGGTTGCACCGGGACCAACATTGACGGAAATTTTCCTTGTGGGCAAGTGCGAGCAACTTTTGAAGAAGATTGCGGGATGCAGTCCTCAGAATAGGATTGGATAACCGAGGAGGTTGCAGATGTTGTGGCGCTTTTGAGTGGTAGTGCAAGTTGATGGATGAGGGGCCAGACGCCCAAAGTGAATGGTGGTATGACATAATTGTAGGGGAAAATTGAAATCATATGTCATTTTTCATTTTTCATCCATTTAGTGAGCTTTGAATTCGGTTGGGGAACTTGTGAAAAAGAGGTTCTTATGTTCAACGAGCAAAATTATTCTCTATTCTAGCTTTCAATAATTGCTTCAAATGATAGCTGTCCTTTCTAACCGTAATAGTATCGTTGACAGAATCAATGTTGACAGAATCATTGGCAGTCTCGAAATCAAGTGCAGCGCCCCAATAGCCCACAATTTTCTCAAGCGGCTCCCATCTCCATCTTTCCATTTTCCTTAAGATCACTCGTTCTACAAGTATAAGACTCATGCTCCGCTTCCTCCTCTGATATCTCCGCCCCTTCCTATTTCTCACATTAGTGATCTATTCTATCTCGTCCTCCCGTTTCTCCACTACTCCTACGCCCTCTCCCTGGCCACAAGAGCCCAGGAGGAGGTTAATTTCAAGAATCACTTCGTCGACAACAGCAAACTCTCAATCTCCATCTCATCTCCCAATAAGATTCTCCCAGTCCACTAGCACAGAAATTTGAATCCTCAATCCTCGATCACCAAAACACCAAAACACCAAAACACCAAAACATCAAAACATCAAACCATCGAACCATCGAACCATCGAACCATCAAACCAAAAACCAAAAACCAAAAAATACTCACAGGAATAGGAACCATAGCCCTCTTAACCCAAATATGTTTCGCCCTCGCCCAATCCAAACCCTCGATACAACCTCCCTTGACACTCACCACGCTTTTCCCAGGCGTGCTGTGGATGAGGCGCGTGCCGCATGTTTTGCAGAAATAGCAGTTGACGGTGTGGCCTGAGGCGGTGGGACGGCTGGGTGGGTGAGGGGTGGGGAATTAGTTGTGGTTGTGGAGGGGGAGGGGGGATTGTAATGGGAAAGGGAAGGGAAGGGTTTAAGTCAAGTGAAGAGTATGAATCAAGAGGAAATCAAACGAAACAAAATAAAATCAAACCCACGTATAAACCGCCAAAAACTCCGGATACGGCAATGGAAACCTAGGGAAAATAGCCGAAGCACCAAATGCCGATGAGGACTGGCGTTTACATTCCTACAATGCGTGAATCGACTCTTTAGCATTCATCCAGCCATTCCTCCATCGATCCATCGATTCAGTTCCATCACATCAATAAATCCATCCATCCATCCATTCATCCAATTCCATAACATCAACAAATCCATCGATAAATTCATCCAATTTCATAACATTAACACAGCAAGAAAAAAGCAAAGAGTTAAGCTCAAGGCTAATCGAAACATCAAAAAAAAAAACAAAAAAAAAATCATCATCATCATCATCCACATTATACATACATTACAATGACAAATATAAATCGCCAAAGGTTTCTCCAGCGGCGTCTTGAAGACGACCTTTTGGCATTCGCACGAGACGTTCATGGTTATGGTGACTTGCTTGCGATGACTTGCTTGAGGTAACTTGCTAATAAGTCTTGCTTGCGATGACTTGCTTGCGATGACTTGACTTGCTTGCGGTGATAATGGTACTAGATAGGTAGATAGGTATGTAGGTATGTAGGTAGATAATCCCCAGATTCCAATGCGATGGATTAATTGATTGGACGAGGAGAAAGGTGGGGTAGTTGGGATGGTATGAGATATGATTGATACGATTTATATATGAAATACCTAGGGAGTATCAAGGGAGGAGAAGCCGAATGGAAAGATGATGTGAGAAATTGATCTGGTTTTAGTTGAACAAAGTATAGAAAATGATTGAGAAGAGAGTGAATAGAAAAGAATCAAGAGAGATTGAAGAAGTAACAGATCTTGAATGAGAAAATCTGGGAAATCTTGCAGGATGACTGCTTGTTTTTATTTGAGTCATCGTCATCACATGATTCGCTACCTATAAATGAATAAATGAATAAATGATTTTAGAATTATTAAAGATCTTAGATATGTTGCAAAGTATATAATCTTACAACAGTATTGAAGATATCATGCTGATAGCCAGATATGGGCTCGATTCCAGCGAAAATGGCAAACTGAATGAAAGCAAGAGGGTACTCCTGTATGAAAGTTGATTAAAGCGAAGAAACCCTGATTCGCCATCATCACTATTTTTATTAAAGATAGGCCATCCGTAGAAATCATTAAATAAAGTCGATCGATTTGGATTTATTGGGCCAAATTATCAGTACTTCGTCGATCTGCTCCATGTGACTGACGACCCTCTTCTGCACCATGTTGGCCTTGACCTACATCAGCATGTTTTGCCGGATCAAACACGTAAATAGGAAATTCCAAGAAGATTGTTCTTTTCAATATTGTAGGCAGTTTCTCGTAAACTTGAGGGGGGAAAGGAATTAAAATGCTCGTTCGTTTTAGGTATCGGGAGTATTCTTCCCAGTGATTGTTCTTCTCATATCGTTTCTTGGCTCCAGGTCTCTCTTGGAGCGTCAAGCCGGATACGAACATCAGTAGGATAGTGAGGAATATGGGACCAAGAATTGAAGCATAGAGAGCCTTGCGAGCTCCACCATGAACAAAGCCTTCGGCAGCGGGTGAAACTGCAATCATAAAAATAGCTATAGTCCATAAGCGATAGTCGGATGATGATTAAGGGGAAGCCTACCGAATTGAATGATGATCTCGCCAAAATAGTTTGGATGACGACTCCACGAGAAGAATCCCTTGTCACAAATCTTCGACTTGTCGCTATTGTGAACCTTGAAGCGATACTTCTGAATATCGCTCACACTCTCCATAACAATACCGATGGCGTAGAGAATGACTCCAGCAATATCACTAGCCGTTCCGAACGCAGGTTGTGGAAATCTTGTAACTTTGGGGGAATTCAAAATCGTGACCGGTAATGAGACAATCCAAACCCAGAACATTTGAGCTACCCAAAACCCAAGGAATTTGAAGAAGTTGTCACGTTTATCATCAAATCTATCATCCTTTCCAGTCTTAAGGATTCGGAATAGTAGGAAAGCAGAAAGGCGCGCTCCCCATATTATGATAAAGAGCGAGGCAACTATTTGGCGTGCATTATGATGACCACTGATTGCAAGTGTTATGATGGCAAGTACAACAAAGTTCGTTCCACCAGCAAAGTCTGAATTTTTATGTTAGTTGAGGAAGATTTCTCTAGATATGAATATGTATATCTCACCTGTAAGTTTATCGAATTTAAGGGAAAAGGCAATGGAGAAGAAGAACAATTGATATGCAACTGTAATTAACAACGTTATTGCAAGATAGTAATCATCTAGAACATGGACGACCGTCATGTTTTGTAATCTCCTGATGGATGGACTTATTTACTCAACGTGACCGTCGTGTTATTCTATTGTATAGTTGTTTGGATGTTTGGATGTTTGGATGTTTGGATGTTTGGATGTTTGGGAGATGGTTTTGAAAGGAAGAAGGAGTAAATGGAAAACAATATTATATACGGTACTGTACTATTACTAGCACTATTACTATTACTAGAATCGAAGGGAAATATGTGTATGTGAGATGTGATTGACAAGACACTATCACGTGACGAGTGACGAGGTACTTTCAGTTAAATATAAATAAAATAATACATATAAAGTCAGATCTATGACGTACAAATAAGGACGTGATGATCGAGGCTAGCTTCATTTAAAGCTAGACCCGGAAGTCAAGCATACCCGATACCCGATATAATATACTCTATCGGACACATTTATATCAGAAACCCGCCTATACCGGATCTTATTGGTCAGATTTTTCGATCCGGTATAAAATAGCTTTACGGACTTAGTAATAAGCTTACTAAGAGAATATCGAGTTATTCATTTGTACAAGGCTGAAGGATTAATCATTCTTTTTCCTACAAACAACTTCATACATTTGGATATTTGATGTCACGTAATTTTTGTATAGGGATATCTATTTTAATACATAACCTACTCATATCTATCTTAATTTAGACATCATTCATGTATCTGATAATTCGTCGTCGTCGACACACTCAAGTATAAAACCAGTATATCCCCCAATACATGAAAGGCAAATACCGGTACTCGGTGATTTTGGAGAGTGGTATCGGTCGAGTTCAGTACTACGCGGCCAAAACTTGTGGTCTTTCGAAAAATCTCTGACAGGTCTAATATTTGGCTATGATGTTTGCATGTAAGTAAGATGTTACAACGGTTTTGAAGTCTCACGCCGCCAAGCTAGGTTGAAACTCCATACGTCTGAGATTGCCCTTTTCCCCATACATCAAAAACTCTCCAACGTTTGAGGTTCTCTCATCTCTTACATCCTCGTTATTTTTCTACCCAGCCACCACTTGCGAAGTATGCATTTGGACTGGGTATTCGTATTTCCAATGAGTTTCCTACTCTTTATCTTATGCATCGAGTATCTTTCACTCAACCATAACGCATGAACCCTTGAAATCTTTCAATCTTCACTCATTGATAGAATGAGCCCTCTTTTACTGTTTTAATCCATTCTGCTGCGAAAGCGGTTATGGCGACCCAAGTCATGGAAGATTGAATCACAAACCATGGCGGTTCATAAGTACGATGGCGCCACGACCCATATTCGCCCGTTCTCCTATGCTACTCGTGCCGAGGATCTACATCCAGGACCACGCACTGCAAAGTGATTCAATTCTCAATCATAGCGCCAAGACTCTTTGATGCACGGTTTTAAGTTCGTATGCATATTTGTTTCCAGTCCGCTCATTGAATCACTTATCATCTGAGCACACTCTTTTAAATTTCTTGTAATCTAATCAATTTTAATTCTGCAGCTGCAGGTCACGCTCGCTCGATATCTTCATTTCTTCATACCACGGCTGAGCTGTTGGAGACTTTCTTTCATATATACTGCAAAAGCCATTGGGCAGAAGATTAACTACACTATCTTGCCGGAAAGCTCCGAGAGGAAGGATGAAGGGCTTTTTGAGAGCATCGTTGTTGGTGATATTGGGGGCGGCAGGTCTTGCACAGGTATATTTTGAGGGACAATTGATATTATGGATGGCGGCTGATGATAGTTTAGGGATACGTTTACCAAGCCAGAGGATTGAGCGATATAATTGCAGCTATTGAAGGAGCAAAAGGTGGTAAAGGATGTAACGGAGAGACTACTGCAGTGGTGACGAAAGAGATCACAAAGACTGTCACGGAAAGTGTTCAAGGAGCGGCGGCGCCAACAGGAGCTGTACCGGCTGCAGGGACTGGGTATGATGATTGATGTCAGTCTTTGATAAATGAATGCAGACTAACACTTTCAGTATTCAATTCTCTTTCCTCACTTCGACCATCTTCGCTTCCGGCGCTCCACCAACCGTGACCGTCACTCCGCTACCTCAAATGATCACCCAAACAGTCACAGTCACAGAGCAAGTTATGGTGACTATGATGGCGACGCAAATTTCGGTGGTCACATCAATGATCACTATGACTATGATGCAAACAACTACCGTGATGATCTCCTCAGGTATGATATGATGAATTCACATCAATGACTTTTATGAACTAACATTGTATCAAAGTTACTATGCAGGGAGCTGCAACTATAGCATCAACGAGCACTATAGCATCGACGAGTACTACAGCATCAACGAGCAGTACAGCATCAACGAGCACGTCGCTAACCGAAGCTGCTATTCAAGGATCCACCGTAGCAACGAGTGTATCAGCAGGTTTATCAGCAGCTCCTGCACTCGGATCTGCACAAGTTGCGCAGCCAAATCCTCTCGATATCAACTCATTCTCCTTAACCAGCAGTTTAATCCTTGGTAATCTTGCTGCGGCGTCGTCTGTTTGAGCTTGAGGCTCGATGTCAAATATAGTAATGGAATGGGGTTGAAAGAGAAGTAATATGGTTAGATTCCCGAAAGATAACAAATTCGTTGTAAATATACGTTCAAATTGATACCACAAAAAAATAATAGAATGAACATCAACTATTTGCTGTTGCTTGTATTGTATTATGACTATCTATAACTGTGAAAGACGTTTCTTTTGTGGGAGTTGTCTCCTTCGATGAGCTCGAATTGGACGCAGCGGCTTTCAATGCTTCCATCCTCTGTTTCTTTGCCTGTCTTTTGCTTATTTGAGGTGGCTCATTCTCCTTCGCCTCCTTGTCATCTGCCTTTCTCTTTCCTTTCCCCTTTTCTCCATTATTTGCTTTATTCTTCCGTGCGTCGTTTATTTCAGTCTCCTTCGTAGCACTCCTTTCCCCACCATAGACCACATCCACCACTCCCCTGAAAGAGCTTCTCTTCAAGCCTTCATTTATGACTACTAATCTCGGATTATCGCCCAATCCTTCCATTCCCCTCTCTCTACCCAATCCCCATACCGCCATCAAATTAACCACATCTGCCGCGCCCCTCACACCCAATGCAGTCTTGGCTTCACTACTAATAACAATCCCTCTGCCCCTCGTAGCTCTAAATATTCCCAAACAATTACTGATAAAGTTTTTCCGCGCATTCGAATCTTCCATCGTAGCTTGCGCGTAACAAATTTCAAATCTAATGCCGCGATGTATAGCTGCCATGAGCGGCTTGGGTTTGAAATGAAATGGAAATCGTTGCGTGAGATCGAGGGATATGAGGGAATGCTCGGTTAGATTGAGACATGCTGCTAGGAACGCTTTTTCGGTGGTGGGACGAATCGCGAGGATATCATAGACGGGTGAAATGGCTGAGAGACGGTGATTGAGGGAAGGGTCGGCGATAACGAGGGTGCAGCGGCGGAGGATGACAACTTTGGGCGGAACTGTGAAGGGAAATGTTGTAGGTATTGGATTGATTATGTTGGAAGGAAGCGGTCCGCTTTGAATGTGGTTGAGGGCTATGGTGCCATAGCCTAATTCCGAAAGGAATGAGATGGTCCTTTGGAGATCAAGAGGATCTTTGCTTGATGACCAAGGAATATTGAGATCGTATAGCATGTTCGTATTAATTCTGCTGTTTAATATTTCTTTGCCTTCATCATCCTCTTGAGGGTTTCCTTTGCGATATTCTTTCGGATTGTGAAAGAATTTTTTATATGTTGAATGTTCATGAATGTTTAAACTTGATTCAGCCTTGGTCAAGTTTTAAAAAGGCTATCGCAAGCCTATTATTTGAGGCTACCAATCGAAAATACAACTCCTGCGCTAGCGCGGGGTGTCATTCATAACCATCCGTCAAGAATTCGTAGCACATCAACATCAGATCATTATTTTCTACAACATCGCACAAGGTCATCCTGCGATTCTCGAACAGAATCGTCCGGTCGAACAATCAGGTCCTTATCACTCTGCGACTCACTCAAGATCTCGATATATACAAAAAGGCGGTCTCTACACGATTTGCGCTGCGCTTTCCCATAGCAAGCCGGCCGCAAAATGGCTCGCGTCTATGCGGATGTCAATCAGCAGATGCCACGGGCATATTGGGATTATGATAGCGTGAATATTACTTGGGGTGTTTTGGAGAACTATGAAGTTGTGCGCAAGATTGGTAAGTCGGGAAATACCTCCTTCCTCAGGGCTTGGTTTGTTTTTAACCCGCCCCGTGGCTATGTGTGTGCTGGTTACTGACACTCGGATGTTTGATCGTGTAGGACGAGGAAAGTATTCGGAAGTCTTTGAGGGAATCAATGTGGCCAACTATCAAAAATGTGTGATCAAGGTGTTGAAGCCAGTCAAGAAGAAGAAGATCAAGAGAGAGATCAAGATCCTACAGAACTTGTCAGGAGGTCCGAATATTGTCGCCCTCCTGGATGTTGTTAGGGATAGTCAAGTAAATCAAACATTTCATACTATTACCCCGGCCGATGTTTCCCTCCAAGGTGAGAGGAAAACTGGAAGAACGGCGCTCACTGGTCTTGAAGAACCCCTTGAAGCAGAAACAGACGACTCATATATGATGCAGAGCAAAACACCTTCATTGATTTTCGAATTTGTCAACAACACCGACTTCCGAAGCCTTTATCCTAAGTTTGTTGATTACGATGTCCGATTTTATATTTATGAGCTCCTGAAGGTATGGCATCCCGATAGTCAGTAGGTTCTGGAGTTTTCTAACGTTGATAGGCATTGGACTTTTGTCACAGCAAAGGCATCATGCATAGAGATGTCAAGCCTCACAATGTCATGATTGATCACGAGAATAGAAAGGTAGGCTTGCCGCTAGCTACAAGATATCTTAACTGACATTTAGGGTCTAGCTGAGACTTATCGATTGGGGTCTTGCTGAATTTTATCACCAAGGCACAGAGTATAACGTTCGAGTCGCATCAAGATACTTCAAAGGACCTGAATTGCTCGTTGACTTCCAGGAATATGACTACTCTTTGGACATGTGGTCATTAGGTGCCATGTTCGCTTCCATGATTTTCCGAAAAGAACCATTCTTCCACGGAAACAGCAACTCTGATCAACTGGTCAAGATTGCTAAAGTTCTCGGTACCGAAGATTTATTCGATTACCTCGACAAATACGAGATTGAGCTCGACGCACAATATGACGATATCCTAGGTCGATTCCCAAAGAAAAACTGGCACAGCTTTGTCAATGCTGAGAACCAACGATTCGTTACTAATGAAGCTATAGACTTCTTGGATAAACTTCTACGATACGACCATCAAGTATGACCAGCATATGATCGTTGTTTTTGACATAATACTAACATGTGATTAGGAACGTTTGACTGCTAAGGAAGCCATGGCCCATCCATTCTTTGCGCCTATTCGCGCCGATGAGCAGGCTGCACGTGGCACTCCAGCTCCTGCTACATGATTATCCTCTGCTCCATACGACTTTAAAACTTATCCGGCATCCATATGGGCTTACCTTGATTTTACGATTCATATGAGCTAGTCCGATTCTGAATAGCGTTATGCCGTTTGGCTTAATAAAGTTCTCCTCTCAGAGCCGCCTCACATACTTCGTCTTTATACATCGAGTATGAGAATCATGGGAATGTTCGTTTTGAAGGGGTGATCCGAAGGAGGTTGGCGGAAACAGGCGTTAACATTTTTTTTACATGACCGCACTTGCATACCCTCTGCTCTTACTTTTCGTCGAGCATTGAAAGTTTTAATGCAGCTTGTAGATAGACTAAATCAACTCAAGATTTTGTGTTTATCGTATTACTATTGCATTGGTGGTTGTTCCATTTGTAAGAAGTCTCTTTGTGTCTTTTTACTGTCTCTTGTCTTGATTCCTCCAACGTGTTGGACGTTATGCCTGTAATGGGTATATGATATTTGTAGACCGGGAGCGGAAACATCAATTTGTTTCGGTCCCGCCCCGCAGCCTCCAACCTCTAAATCGCAAATCCCAACGGTGAGGGTTTGCGAATTTCTTCCCTCTCCGCTCATAACGCAGGCTCATAGTATTTTTGATGCATGAAACAAAATTTGGGAATAGGTGACGTGTTGACGTCTTCAACAGCCAATCATACAGGTAAAAGTCAACCGAGCTCCCGGGCTTGTAGGAGGACTGGTGCATTGGCAGAAGCTAAATGTCTACTGGCATAACCGGGAAGTTTACTGCGAAATGCTAAGGTGCGTATAACCAACTTGTTAGTTACCATTATTATATTGAGTCAATTTACTCATGCCATCAGATATCATCGTCTGAGGAAAAATTGCGCAAAGCAAACTTCTCCTGTAAGGAAGGATTCGCAAACCTCATAGAACTACGTGTGGATTTTCAATTCTACAGGATCATTTATCATCCTTTCTCTTTGTGTCTAGTATCACAGTTGTAGTCGAGTTGCTTGATTAGAAGAGAAACTTGATGGTATCGTCTCACTTCTCCGATAAAAAAGACGCAGCAATTCCCATGATACAGCACCGGGATATTTCCCACCACTTATCACCCGTGAGAATATCCTCCCAATATCACCACCCCTTTCCGAACCAGAACCTTCAAATCCAGTACCCCATCCATCAAAATATTTTTCCTCGTTCCATTCCTCAGCCTATGGGGCGTGGAGCTGGCCCGGCTCCGTTGGGGGTTCGATTTAGAGTGGAGAGGAAATGCGCTGGAAACTGGGAGTGGCGGAGTGGTGAATAAGGATATTACTGAGGGAGGTACGCGGAATCAAAATAGATGCTGGTTTAGAGGAATGGTAAATGCACCTGTGGACCAGGGTGATATACCCATATTAGGTGCGGTGGATGTAAATTTGTGGGATAGGTTTAAACGAGCAGAATTTCTGGACGGATATAGAGGGGTTGGCGGTGGTCGATGAGATGGCATATATGAACGAATGGATTAGTATGTTTTATTTCGTTTCTTTCTAATCTAGTCCACCTGCAAGATTAAATGCTCGAAATTTCTATTCAAGATAGAACCTTTGGAAGTTTTTGGAAGATCTTTAAGTCTCTGAGGGATATCTATTTCAAAACCTCTCTGAGTGGATATCCTTGAGACACCCCTCGAGACAGTTTTTCACCACAGTTCTCGTAATTGCTATTGTTTATCTCTCTGAAGCTATTCTTCATTTATTCAATGTATTATTCTAGCACTGTTACTTTGATTTGTCTTTATACGAATCACTTTGGACGAGTTCAACCCCTGAGCTTAGTACGCCAACTATAAAGGAACCGACAATTTTCGCAGGCGACTGGATCAACCTCGAACCTTCTGGCCTTACTATTCTTTATCATTATTGTCGTTCTCGAAGATTATTGTACCTGTTGTGCGATTGTTCAATCACGAGTACATGATATGAACAGAGCTTTCGTGGGTTGCCTTTTTGATATATAAGAACACTTACTTCCTTAACTCCTACTCTTTTCCTCTCCTCTCATCTCATCTTTAATCTCATCACTTAAATAAATACATACACACGTTTCATTTACACATTTTTTTAAGATAAATCAGAACCACATCCATACCCGCAATTCTAAACTTAAACACACTTCTCAACTCTCGTGCATTACATCTCATCACAACTCAGTTACTCAACACAGTCTTCACACCGCACTCACTCACTCGCAATCATGTCTTACTCTCTCAACCAGCAGCCCCTCACGGGCTTCGAGGGCTTCGAGGGCTTCTACGGACAGGACCTCGAAGAACAGGACTTCAACGACGAACAGAACTGCGACGAGCAGGACTGTGAAAGTCAACGTTCCCGCAAACTCCAGAACAAGAAGAAAGACCCCCGGTCCTGGAAGGTGAGACAGGAATCCCAAGACCTAAAAAAAGATCCGGATCGGCACACTCACACACAGGCCGAGAAGGCACGAAGTGCCGAGCGTGACAATAAGCCGGTGATTGATCAAGAGGAGGCTGAAGATATGTTCAAAGGCGAGAAGCGGTCTCGATGATGGGCTTCACAGGTGAGATCAGCGATGGTTGTGAAAAATGCCTACTTCGACTACTGATAAACTTTCTCGCGAGTCGGGAATCCTGACTGAAAGATGTGCGTCGAGGTGTGAGAGCGAACAGCTGTGGAATCGCATGGAATATGCGATATGGATCTGATATGCCCTGACCGATTTACGAAAAAAACAAAAACGACCTAAAAAAACAAGTAAAACAAGTAAAACGATCAAACCCCCCCCTTTCCCCCAAAAAAATTGTCGCAGCGGAATGAGCTTGATTGTATTATTGTTTTGAGTTGTCGACTGCAATTTTCCTAATTTGGAATTAGAATTTATCTAGCTACCTGTCTTTACAATATCAACACCTGTCTTTACAATATCAAATGATTATTATTCTTAAACCCCCATTCCATCCATCCATCCATCCATCCATCCATCCGCTTCAATCTAATAATGTGACAAACACAAACACTAACCAACACCCAAACGCAATCCACCTCCCCAAGCGATGATTGAACAAGTGAATACAACTCCTTTCCATCAAAGATACATACATACATATATTCCAATTTGCACACCCCAAATCACCAAACATATCCCGTGGCGCAGTGATACCCGCCTCTGCTTGCGCCAGCGTAATCGGGACGGTGGGGTACATACATACAGTCATTCTATAGTACGAAGTTGATTGGGACTCATAGACCTGAATGAGGTCGTCGTGGTTTTTGCTAGAGTGTTGGAGTTTCTTTGTGGTGGGGGGACAATGGAGTTATAGTTTTTTGGAGAAAGGGTGAGGGGGTGGATCGAAAAATTGTTTGGTTGTTGGGGTTGGGATGAGAGATGGTGATGGTATTGATGATTGGATTGTTTGCTTGTTTCGATTTTTCAAAATAATCGTCGTCATTTTGAGAACTAGCTTATTATCTGATTCCTAGCATCGTTTCCTTCATTTTCTAAACCATTTGTGCATATAAATTTCTAACCGCGGACTACCGGGTCATAATCTGTGCAAAGCATCTCGTCTATATAAAGCCCAACCCTCCTCCAAGCAAGCCACTCAACTCATCCCTCAACTCCAGAACATCGACTCCTACGCGTCCAGCGACCTCTCCTCTCCTCTGGCTCCCGAGCTCCATCCATCTCCCTAGTATCCCCCCATCAATCACCGTTCTTCCTCCGACAATTCCCTCATTCGCATCTTTGTCCATTCGATATGCTCGAGGGTTGAGGCCACAGGGATGATAGAGGGTGTTTGTGAGGTGAGAGACCAAGGTGCCGAAACGTCGGTATTGAGATTCGGTTAGGGGGGATAGAAGGGCAAGGGTGCCGGTACGGGATGTAAGAAGGAGGGATTGGGAGGGAGATGGGGATTCTTCTTTGGGAGATGGGCTGAGAGAGGGGGAAGGTGCCGTGGGTAAGGGAGGTAAAGAAGGGGTAGAGGGAAGCAGGGTAATGGTTGTGGGGTGGTGGCCGCCGAGAGAGAATGTTGTGCGGTGGAGAAGGAGGTGGCCTTGGAGGGATTTGGGATCTATGATTTATTAGTCAAGGTCATTTGGAATAGTAGCTAGATTCGCCAAAGGAAACGGAACAGTGAAATATAACATACGTTCAGGATCATATTGCATAATATGCAAGTTCCCATTAGCATCCGCGGCCACAATAAACAGATCCTTTCCATCTGGCAAGAGATCCGCACAGAGTATTTCCATCTTCGTAGCGCTTTTGCCAAAAAGCAGCATCTTGTACGGTTCCTCTGTATATCCCGCAAACCAAACACCCTTCAAAGCGTCCGCCATTACGCATAAACCTGTACCGGGAAGTTCCTTAACAGACGTGACATAGCAATTCATATCCATAAATGCGACCGGCAAATTCGTGCCGTCTTCCTTGAGACCTCTCACCATACATTTTTGGCCCTGTGCAACAAGCATAAAGCCCTGGGTGCCAATCTCGGATAGACCGGTTACTGGACCGCCAGCGCCGCGAGTGATAGTTTCGGCAGCAATTTGTTTTAGCCTTTTGTTTGTCTCGGGTCTATCAGGCTCAGGGACAACGGTAACGACATCGTAGACATAGAGGCGGCCAGTGGTAGCGAGATCTTCTCCTTTGGTTACGGCTGTTCCTACGACGATCAAATGTTTGCGCTCGTTGGTGACTTCTGATATCACCAGGTCCAAGGTTTTGATGCAGGTTATAATTTCGCAGGGTTCAAGCTCGATAGTATCAATGACGGACCAATTGACTGGGCTAATCAATTTAAGAGAACTCTTTTCGATCGATGGCTTGAAGGCGATCTCTTCGTGTTGCCAGTCTTTGCGGTGGTCATCATCTTTGGGCAATTCAAAGTCGGTGAAAGTGCTGGTCCCTACAATATACGTTTGCATTGGTGGATGATATGCTACAGCGTGAACATCCTCGCCTAGCTCGATTTTCCGCAAAGCCATTCCAATCTCGGCAAATGTGGTATTTGCAGGAAGTTGTGCGACGCGAGTGATTCCTTCGGTATCAACATAGATAAATCCTCTATCACAACCTTCGGTATGGAAACTATTTAGACTGCGAACTCCTGTTCCTTGTAGGCTGAGAACTTTTGGTAATGTCTTAGAGCTCTTGATGATGAAACTTGGAGAGCCGCCTGGCATAAAGACAGCACTGTATCCACCTAGATTCGAGACAGCACGCATTGGCTTGTCATTGATCTGTTGAGCTTCATCTGCTTGCTCCTCGGCAGGCACATCGGGATTCTTTGCCAGATGCGTGTTCTGTATTTTCAAAAAATGGAGTGTAGATGAAAGAAGATCTGGAGACGCAGACTTGATGCGGAAAGGTTCGTAAATGGTAAGATCATCGTTTGAAGGTCGCAGCTAATAGAGTTAGTGTGCTATTCGGTAAAACAAAGTACAGAATCTTACAATGAGATATGGAGATTGAGAGACGGAATCTCCTAGGTCAGCTACTAATATCTCTGTCAAAGTTTCTCGAGCTGCCGATTTTCTCGCTGCATAATCCGCCGAAAGAACAGGTGGGACAAAACATATTCCTTCCGCCACATAAACTGGTTTAGAAAGATCAGGTAGTGCGTAAATCTAAAAGTATTAGAGATTGACATGTGTCAATTTTAGAAGGCAACTCACATGCAATCCCCCGCCGGCACTGAGTAAGAACATCTTCACATTTTCCCCAGGTTTGCTCGACTTGCTATTAGAGAAAGCTCCACTGTAGTCGTCATACAAACAGCCAGTCAGCCATTTCGTAGAAAGTAAAGCATCATCAACCTTTTCTATCTCTTCGAGATCATTATCATCGTCACACTGTGCGACGAAAATACTTGCATCGTCTCTTATTAGTAAGAGAAATGGATCAGCAAAGCTTGCACTAATAATCTTTGGCTCTGCCCCAGTTTCATCGTCAAGCATCGGTAATATTTGTGCAAGGCCAAGATCTACACCACAGGCACACTGTCAGCTACGTTCTTATCATGAAATTGCGGGAAGAGACATATCGCTAGGAGCATATTGCATGGAGGCACAATTGTGATGTTGATAATTCGCTTTCATTGATGCTATAGGATATGATAGATTTCCAGATAGCGCCCCGGGCGGCGAACATATATAAGCAGAAAGTACAAAATTTCCCAAGCCATGCCCCAACCTCTTTGCCCATCCGACTGCACGCACCGAAAGGGGTACAAATTCAAGAAAAGGAGTCCACTTACCACCGTCATAACTTCTAACTTCAGACCTCAGGACTTGGATAACACGCATTCCATTGCTAAGTGTACCAGCTTCGATTGTAGATCCAGCAGCTGGTTCAAATTCTGTTCCTGTCAAAGCCTCAAATCCAGCATTCGTTAATGCATATACTGCAGATTCGTCAATGGCATCTTCGGCTTCAGATGATTTGGAAACTATCATTAGTCTGTCATATTGAGCATCAACGCCATAATCACCACTCATGACCGCCTTCTCCTTATTAACCTGCAATCCTTTCGGTATCGGTCTCTTTGCGCTCATGGTCCATACACCACGAGCATCTGGTAAGTCAAATCGGCTTATAACATTTGGTTGGATATTACGATTGATGACTGCCAGAGAGCCTCCCTTTTCACGGCCGACAGAAGCTACGAGCTGGAGTTCGCTCTTGGAATCACTAAGTTTGAGCTCTTCTTCTTTACCAGTATTCAACGATGCTTCTCCGAACGTGATGTTTGTGATAGGAGCTATGTTGACCATAGAATCATGTATACGAAAGGTGTAATCTCCAGCTTTGCTATTCGAGGCCGTAATATTTTCAGCTGCCTGAGTGACTGTGGGCCCATCACCATACAAATCATCATCATCTTCTTCTAAATCTTCTTCATCAAGCATGGCCTCATCAACGTCCGCTATTGCTGAAGTATCAAGCCTTGACTTCCGGCGTGAAGGCTGACCTGACTTTCGACTCCAGCCTAGAACCACAGAATCCGCTACCTCACTTCCAACGAATAATACTCCTGCTCCAAGAGAACTTACACATGAGGCAGCTCCAGAAAATATGGCGCCGCCTAATTCTGCATTTACTAGTCGAATGCTTAGACCAGAGACCGATCTTCCATCCATACGAAAGCTCAGAATTGCAATATCTCCACTATGCAGTATGATGAGCATTTCTCCATTTTCAATAGATAGTTGATCAATTTTGCAACCCTCTAACCGCAGGTCAAGGTCGGACTGGTCCAATAGGCTGAAGCTAGTACATTGCTTTGCGAACATATTGACCGCGACACCATTAGCTTTTCCAGCTTGATCAATATGTATCAGCTCATTGGTGCCAACTAGAAGAGCTCCACCCACAGGCGGGGCCAGTGGAACGATCCTAAAGAGATCGTAAGGTAAGCCTCCGACAGAAAGAATCGTAGTTGAAGCTTTTTGATGTATGTCCAAAGTGAAAACCATATATGTCAAGTGGTCTTTGCGCTCTTGCAGCAAAGCAGAAGATGGAGTCATGGTAGAAGAGAGAATCCCAAAAGTTGGCTCTCGATATTCGTAGAGAAATTCGAGGTGGATAGGCAGTATGAGGTTTGGATCGAGTGAAGGTAATCGTAAAACGAAGGAGGATCCATAAGGGGTATCAAGCTTTCCATTTTCCGCTGTCGTCTTTTGTGAAATTTTCGCAGGTCGAGGGCCATCCAGTTCCTCGTCCCAATCGTCCATATTAACATCCTCATCTTGTTTAAAAGGCAGAATCGCAAGGTTCCGAGCTCCAAACTTCAAAGCAGCACATCTGCTTCCTGGATCGACTGTAAGGTAGTTGACACAGTCTGAAAGACTCGGTGCCCATGGACTTCCTTGTAGTTCGTCTTGTTCATAAAAATGGACTGATATCGTTGAAATGCCAGGCCGTTCCGGGTCCCATTCTACCAGACTGAGCTTTGCATCCTTGAAACCCAGTAAAAGCGCTTCACCACCAGTCTTTGAGGATATAGTCTTTACTCGAACAAGAGATGTGACGGTCCCAGATAGGTTATATTCAGCTATAAGGACGAGTTTCGTCGTCTGAGACAATTCGGCGCGTTGCGAAATTGAATCAGCGCCGAGGAATGAAGCTTCCACCGCATCATTGTCGTGAACCCTAGCATCAATACTTGTGGCATCTTTCAATGTCGAAGGGTTCTTCCCAGAAAGGTCATCGAGACCTACGGACACGGTCTTAGTTGTAAATATCTGTAATAATGAGGCCTTTGCGACGATGAGGTTATTGGCATCTGCCGACAAGAATGGGAGACTCAAAGAATGTGTGACAGCTGTAGGAGGTGTCAGCTCCGTATAGCATTGCATTATGGTCAAAAGTAAAGCATTAAGAGAATTCGAAATTGTTTTGAAGTTGTTGATATGATATGATGTGATATATTGAGTGTATTGAGACTGTGGGACCTTGAACCGTGAACCGTGAACCGTGAACCGTGAACCGCGATTTTATAAATTTTAGCCTTATTATACTCCGTAAACTTTGGCCTCTTTAGCCTATCATTATCCCTTGAATGGCTTTTAGGTATGCTGCTGCATGCTTACAAAGAGGTTCAAACCCCCCCCCGCAGACGCTCATTTACGTCAGACATCTAGAATCTGGTGAATCCTGAATCCTGAATTTGAATTTGAATTTGAATTTGAATGTTCAAGATAAAAAGGCAGAAGAAACAATCAATCAAACAAACACAATTGTAAGTTATCACCAGTTTGATGTTTTGATATATATCTTTTTGAGGACGAGAACATTATCATATTCATATTCATATTCATATTAATATTAATATTCATATTGATTCATTTGGTACATTCACGAGTGAAGTAATGCTCTTCTTGTTTCACCTATTTTTATTTTCGTCGTCGCATGCGTAACCCCCTCCCCAAATAGATTTCTAGCATCAACAATAACAAGCACTACTAATATCTGTCTACGATTCTAGTATCAAATATCCCGCCTCCTTCAACATGGCGCTCATACAAACTGCGTTTATATGGGTTGCCTATGCCGTTGCTGTGGGCATCGTGGCTCTCATAGCAGCCATCTTTACATATACATACCAGACACCACGCGATCGTTCAGCTCTGGTTTCTACCATTACCATCATCACATTGACCTCCTTGTTGGCAACAGTTTTACTCCTTCCTGTCGATATTGCCCTCGTTAGCTCTACGACCTCTTCAAAACTTGGCGCAAAGAAGGACTGGGCAACTCCCGAGACCGTCCACAACATCCTCTTGACTCTCAAGATCGTTTACTATGCATTGTACAGCTTGGATGCTGTCTTGTGCCTTCTCGTCATCCCATTTACTTACTTTTTCTATGAGGAATACGATGAAGTCGATGCGGAGGATGGCACACAAACATTCGCCCAAAGATTCCTCGGCGCTGCAAAATACACATTGATTTTTGTCGCTCTCGTCGTAACCTTATTCCTGGTCGGATTCTTTGTCCCCGTCGCAAGAGATCGTGGATCCGATATGGATCTAGATTACTTCAAACGTCTGTTGGCTGAAAACCATGGAGAGCGCGCCTTGACCTTCGCGTTAGGGCTATTAATTTCATTGGGCACGTTGTTGTACATCCTTTACACTGCTGTAGGGTTGGCATTATTGCCTATCTCTTTCATCAAATCTGCACCTTCAATCAGTGCACCGCAGCTCTCAGAAACAACGGCATCAGCTTTAGAGCAAAACAGAGAACGTCAACGGCAACTCGAAGGACGGAATAGCGGGAGAAACGGCGGGTTGCCAGCTAAAGATCAGCGAGAGCTGGAGGCATTACGTCGTGAGGAACGCACTTTGGTTCGACGTGAACGTCTAGCCTCGGAAGCTCGAGGAGAAGGAAAGAGCTTTATCGTAAGAGCATGGACCAAGACCTGCGCAATCTTCAGACCTCTCAAACTGATTGGAGGAATTCTCCTCCTTGTTCTCGCTGTTGTTATATGGGTTTCCATGCTCATTACCGGAATCGACAAGGCAAAGAATTCATTCTGCAAACAACATTGTGGTTATATACTAGGAAGGTAAGACATGCGTTCCCTCAAAATCAACCAATTTTTACTAATCTACAATCCAGTATCAATATCTTTCAACCGATTAATTGGATTTTCGTCAAATCGTCTATAGTCTTCCCAATTGACTATGTTTTGATGGCACTTTTGGTCCTGTTCCTCTTCAGCAGTTCAGTGACAGGCATTGCCGCGATTGGTCTTCGATTCTTGTGGGTAAAGCTCTTTGAGATACGAAAGGGCCATACCTCTCCTCAAGCTCTTCTCATGGCAACTGTCATGTTAACCTTGATCATTCTCGCAATCAATTATTCGATCGCCATGATCATAGCGCCGCAATATGCTATCTATGGTGCTCAAACCTTCTGCGCCAACCCTACTAGGTTTCCTGGAGATCAGCCAGACTGTAGTAACCATCCCGAGTTGATCAAAACTTGCAGCGAGCTATCTTCAGGCGAAGGCGCCGAAAAGGTCTGCACACCTAGTGTTGTCTCTACATTCCTCAACAGAGTTACCGTCAACTTTCCATTCTTCGGCGCTCTTGCATTCTGGGCTCAATTTGTCTTCCTCGCAGTCTTCTTGATCGTTTTTGTTACGGCGCTCTTCCGAACTCCCAGATTGGATCTTAGCGAGCTCGATGAAGATGCTGAGGCTGATGAGGAAGAAGGTCTTCTTGCTAGTACTGGCAGAAGATTTGGTGCGACATGGCAGGATATTCGTGGAAAAACTAATAAACAGAACACTAGCATTGGTGCTGCAGGCCGAGGAATCCGTGGTGATGATGATCATAATGATGATTAGTCTTTTACCGCATCTTCCCCTTTTCTCTCTAAAATTGATACCTTCTTGTTTTGGTCGGATGGCGGTTGGATCTGGATGGCATTGGAAAAAAGTATGGAGTCAATTTCGGAAATTGCTTTTTGTCAGTATAAACGTGCTTCGTTTCAGGAATTTTCCTTTTTTTTTGGTTTTCCGTTTGACTTAAATGAACACGGTTATCAGCGTAAATACTTGTCTTTACTGAGATATGCACAAACAGCGATCGATACTGGTAGTACACAGGTTGATAGGATGAGAACATCATCGTGGTGGTAATGGTAACATGGATGCAAGTCTTCATATTTGTTCTTCGCAGAAAATTGAATGGCGGGATTTTGATTTGATTTGCCCTCGTTTGTGACTATTAAGACGTGTCCGATGTCCTCATCATGCGCATAAAGTTAAGCAAGCATAACGTCCAATCCTTCTCCGAACTAATAACAACCGCTTGCAAGACTTTTTGTACATGCAGTTCAAGGTTGGGGGGATCATGGATCTTTCACATGAATTCAGTTTCGCACGATCTGGATTTTTCATATGTTTTGGATGGCCTAGCTAGGTTCAATGTCTGTTGAGTGTCTCGAATGAATTGAAACTTTTATGTGGGTTATATGTCTTGCAAGTTGCATAGTCTGAATCACTCACAGTTAAGTTGGATCTTTCAAATGCAGATGCTATTCGCTCTGATGGACTGAATGAGTTCAATTTCTACCCCTATCTGCGACCCAGTCACATTGACCCATGATCCTTTCAAGCTTGAAATATATCTATTCTATATCTGTAGGGTCTCTTCTGTTTTGTCATTCGATATCTATCTCCTTTTATTTTTCCTTTCGTTCAATTTTGCTTGGTGTTATCCTCGTCAATATCAATATCAATATCAATATCAATTTTATCTAATTAAAAAATTAGATAGGTATATTTTAAATATCATTCTACGAAAAGATATAATGCAACGCCCGCCTACTATCTCATCTCGAGTTTCTGTGCCATTTATGTCTCGCTTCTTGAGATACTTGGGCTGGGATTTACGTGGAGATGGCTCGTGGCAGATCTTGTGGGATGAGGGGTTGAGTTTCCGGTGGGCGGGAGGAAAGGGGTAGGGTTGCTTGAAGGTTGGGGGAGGGAATTCGACGGCCGTAAATCCGCTGGTCAACATGAGGTCGCATTCAGTGTGGTCTCATATATCTTGGCTACCGCGGTACTCCCCATCCACATCGACCCCTTGTAATATAGCAACACCGGATATAAAGTCTCGAAAGCATGCCACAAAGGATTTCAAGAATTTGAACGCTGTAAATGACATAACATAACATCAAATCCACCCCCCCCTCTTCCACCCATCCCATCTAAACAGATCTCTGCCATTTCCTCCACTGATGCCTCTTAAACTCCCACCCCGCATCCGGTCCCATATGCCCCTCCTTCCAACACCTCGCACAATACAAATCCCCATCGCAACCCACACACTCCACCGTAGCATCGTCTTGACATATGATACACCAAGTATCCATTTCCTCATCCGTATACTTCTTCAACCCACCTTTCGCCGACTCATTCGCCGGCATTTTCTCAACCGGTTTGGTCGTTGGCGCCGAAGGTAAACCGAGGGGATCGGTAGCCGAAGCCAGATCTTTGAGCGCAGCCAATCGAGCAGTAATATCCGAATCGAAATCGAGGGATTTTCGACTGGGTGTCGGGAGTGTGGATGGTGCGGATGGAAGTGTGAAGTTTGGTTCCTCGTCATCATTCTGGGCGTATTTTGGAAAGGATGAGAGTGTTCCCTTGTCCGTACTTGAGTCGTTAGCTCCCAGCGACTGCTCTTCCGGAATTTTATCCCCAACGCCTCCGCTCTCTAGGTTTACCTCATCCAGCAATTTAGCAACGATATCCTGCACTTCACGTGATTCGCCTTCCAAGCCCTCTATGTGGTTATGCCTAGCGTCTTCATGTACCTCGTCATCTACAGCAAATACCGACATGTCAAGACCACTAGTCAAGACATTTTCCTTTTGCAGATTCGCCTCCGAAGTCTCCTTTGATGTTGGTGTTGATGTTGATGTTTCTTCTTCTGAAGCGACGTCATCATGACTTGGCAAAGCTTTCTTGGCCTCATCAAGGAGCTTCTGGATATCATTTGGATCATCAGGATTGAGCCACTCGGATCCGGAACCAAGCTCTGCTAAAAGCTCATCCAAAGATTTATCATCGTGGGTATCATTTGAAATTAGGGGGGCGGCATCGTTTGCTGCGGTTTGGCTATAGAAATTCGATTGTCGTGAAGGCGATGGGGTGCTAACGGCCGCGGAAGCTTTAGGGGTTGTGGATCTTGATGGGGTACCGCTTCGTAAGCTCCGAAGTCTATCGGAAAGGTCTGTTTCAGGTGTGGACTCCTTTGCAAAAACATTTAGTGGTAGACTAAGAACTCAGCATGTGACAACAAGGCTATATTGATTTCCAGCTTACGGAGATGCATCGAGCTGAATACTCGTTTTCTTCAAAGCATTAAGCCGTCTGAGAAGGTCTTGGTCATGACTTGGAGGATCACTCATTTTCAACTTTTGATGGTGGTGGAATGATGGATATTGTTGGTCAGAATTATTTGTATTCAAAGAAGCGGGAGCTTATAATTAAGTTGATGCCAAATTCGTCAGGCTGAAAACCAGCCTTGTTTGCAACACCAAAAGATCCATATTTCTTTGCCATGTACAAACTTAATTCTAATCTCCCTTGCACACTAACATCTCAGGCATCATCTGTACTCAAGAAGCTCTCAAGGAGGTGATGTGTTCTTATGCGCCCTCATGATAGCTCTTCATTCCTCCCTTCTTATTATTCAACTCCATCGCAACATTGAAACAGCTTTGAAATAGGCATCAAAGCCTCTGAATTCTGGTTTAGATTGGCAGTGAAAATAAGGAAGAAGATCCAGATCCATGAAGACTGATGGCCTGAAAGCCAGGTGCTTGCCGTCTCTTCGTGGAATGGCGGATGAAATTATCAATGTTTGATGTTGGTGTAGAGCCTTGAGCTAGAAATATCTGTCAGCACAGAATATGCGGATTTGAAT
Organism: Myriosclerotinia curreyana; assembly: GCA_002162495.1. Classification (NCBI taxonomy): domain Eukaryota; kingdom Fungi; phylum Ascomycota; class Leotiomycetes; order Helotiales; family Sclerotiniaceae; genus Myriosclerotinia; species Myriosclerotinia curreyana. Next base: position 53,425 of record NGKJ01000074.1, on the reverse strand, counting down.
TCAAGAACAAAAATGATTACTGCTTTTCAGAACGGGTTTCATATCTCAGTATGCTCTCTGCGTTTATTGTGAGGCATTCGACGAGCTGGGATTATTCAGGCCTCATGGCCCTTTGTCATCATAAAAGTGAGGGAAGAGTGAAATGTTTGATACATACACGAGGAGAGATTGTATTAAGTGAATTAAAATTCGATTATAAATCATGTTATGCCGATGCAGGAATCATGACTAGATTTGATGACTATAACAATCAGTATAGGCACTTAAAGAACATGTGCAATAACTCAAAAGGTGAAGGCTTCAACAATATTTCAGAGAGAAGATTATGTCTCATCAAGACCAGTAGATGTATACAAGGACAACATGACGACAAGCTAAGGCAAGCCAGAGCAAGGCGAAAGAGCCATAGTATAACTGCTAGTTCCGACTAAGGATGACGATACGAAGATTTTCATCATTTGGTCGGTAACGCGAACAGGGTGAAAAGAAGAAGTACTGACCTTTAAAATGGTAAAATAAACATCGAAGCATGAGAAGGATCAAGGTATAGATTGCTCAAGGATCATCGTAAGAAACCTTTCGTCTCTGCGGAGCTGAACTTGAGGCATGAGCAGGATCAAGGTATAGATTGCTCAAGGATCGTCGTAAGAAACCTTTCGTCTCTGCGGAGCTGAACTTGAGGCATGACTATTACCACCACCCTCATCATCATCATACGCGAGAGAGCCGATAGATTTCTCTACTTTGTCCCAAGTCCTCTTGCGTAAGTCAGGCTTGACGTTTTGCTTAAACCAGCCTTTCTCCTTAGCTTCTTGTGCCTTTCTTATTTTCTTCAGTTCCTTTTTTGACTTTTTCTTCGGTCGCACAGGTCCGATTGGCTCAGGATGCGAAAAGTTTTCAGGAATCTCTCCATCCTCTTCCTCTGCCTCACCCTCTTCTAGATGATCGGTTTTGGGAGTTTCAGATGTAGCATGTTCATCGATAGTCTGGTTGGACTCTTCGGCATTTCTGCGCTTTCGAAGGATAGCTTGAATCTCGGAATGTCGAAAGATGGCGATTTGTTCATCGGTCAAAGTTCGTTTGACCCCATCAGGATAGTATCCAAGACCATCGTCTTCAAACTCTTCGAAATCTTCTTCATATGTATCCTGCACAGGGCCCAAGAATTGTTGCGCGAAGTGTTCAGTTGAGGTATTGCCAAAGTGAGCGGTATGAAAAGCCAAGAGATCATTCTAGAATTTATTAGTATCTTACAACACAATACTATAGAACAAACTAACCTGTGTTACCTCTGGCGCAGACATAGCGACGCGCAATATGAGGCGTGATTGCTGGTGTGTTTGTTATCATGATTGTAGATGGATGAGAATCTTATGCTCGCAAGTAAGAAAGTTTTTCAAAATTTATTATGGACTACGGTGGCCGAGATCTTAGCTCAGCGTAGAGACTACTACTCCAATAGCTTCGTTTCAGGATAGTGCTCCAACTCTCTATGTAGGGGAAGTATTTCTTGCTGAAATGAAAATATCAGTGCAGTATTGTGGTTGATGTGTATGACAAGCTAGTATTGCAATATATATGAGCAAACAGAAAAAGGGTATCTTAAAAGTATTAACCACAACCATTCCTTGTTGCGCCTTATGTCCCAACCAAATACAGCAAAAATATGGCTTCCGTGAAATGAACCTTGTGACTATAACATGTAGAATTGAAAAGCAAAGTCAACAGTCATTCTCCAAATAATTGGAGAGCTTGCTTAAATGCCTCAACAACTTTGATATCTAGAAAACAAAGTTAGTATAGAGAACAGAAATTTTTGGAAGAACCACTCACAGTGCTGCTTTTTCTCTTCCAGTGACCTCTCCTTTAACTGCACGTATCTTTCTCTTGTCCTTAGACTATGCAAATGTTAGTTGACAGCTCCATATGATTATAAACAAGTACGACTTACCGTTTCCACGCTCTCCCATTATCTCGCTCTGACGAAGAATCTGCCCAGATTGTGAAGGCCTTTAAGACTTATTAGTGTCTGGAATATATATCAAGTGGAAGAAACTAACATCGGAAAGATGCTGAAAGTCCTGAACCAAATTGTCCTCCTTGTCGCTCAAATCCCGGATAGCCGCCGCATAGCGTTCTTCAAAATTACGCCAGTCCAATGGGTTCAAGTCTTTCTTAGGATCTGATGCATCTAGACTGACAATTGTCTCATCTGGCTCTGAATCTGGCTCTGCATCTGGCTCTCGTTGTTGTGCCAGTTGGCCAACATCATCGATATCAGCATGATCATGACGCTGTAGTACGTGCGATTTTTTAAGAGGCGATGATATTGGAGATTGCGCGTTAGGTGCTTGAACACTAGTGAATAGCAGGTTTGGACTAACACCTCGAATCTTTTGAGGTAATTTGGAAGAAGAAGGAGTTAAAGCTGGAGTACTTGGAGTACCTCTGGCAGCTGATTTCTCGGCGAGCTTTTCGTTTACGATGGCCATAATTGGTCGACGCGGTGTTTTTGGAGGAGAGGGATGATTTAATTGAGACATCGAGAAGATGGAATAAGGATATAATAAAGGCTAACTTAAGTATTCACTAAGAGTAGGTAAGCTAAAGTCGGCGGCTCAAAGGAAAATTTAAGCGTAAATGGAAGGTTCAGACTATAGCTACCTACCCGTCGTAGCTGCCAAGTTGACATGTCAGCCTTGAGAATAATAAATAGTAGCCTCGTTGCCTCAACCACGAAATTTGCGCCTAATCATGTGATGATATGATAAGCAAGCGAGCAGAGATAAGACAAGGCAATCAATCAAGATACTGAGGTCATTCAGCCTGACCCATACGTACGTACTATGATTGACCGTACTATGATTGTTTCAATATATATTTAAACCTTACCTTGCATCTAACATTCTTTCGAATACCTATAACCTATAGAAGTTTCTTACTACCGAAGATTTCTTGCATTTTGCATGATGTATTATATGCCTCCATAGGGTTACCCAAATCTACACTCTTTGATGATTTCAGAATTATTATAAACTTCATCCCCTCATCCTCTTCACAACGAAGTTTTCACAGTAACTGCACAAGATGCAGTGTGATATATGCTTCCGAACAGGCGGTCAAAAACTTCCATTTCTTTGTCCCACAGATGCGCGAAACCAGCTATACGAATCCCGAATGCAAACCGCTGGCGTTCTCCTAGAAAAGGATGCGCTTGATCGAGAAATTAGCGGGCGATTTCCACCGCCGCCTTCGAAAGTGGGAACATATGAAGATGAACAGCCTGCGACCATTACCCAGTCAAATTACGCTGAATTACTAGCCGAGAGAGAGAAGATTATAGAAAGCACGAACCAGATAATCGCTCATGCGGATGAGTTGAGGGCAAAACTCGAGCGGGCAAAGGAGGAGCGTAGCAAGAAGAAGGCTGCGAACGATCAGAGAAGGGCAGAACTTGCATCGGCTTCAACCGGAATAGATGCTCGCAGGATCAAGCAAATTCAAGACATTGAGGGCTCTATTCGCCGAACGAAATACAGATGGAATCAAGCATACAACCTTATTGGGGGTTCCAGGGCCTATCTTTGCTATGAAGCTGCCCAGCTGTATGGTCTTAAAAGAGTCAGGAGAACCAACGGAAGGGAGGAATATAAGATAGGCGGAGTTGGGATTGTAGACTTGAGGTTAATGAACAGTAAGAATTGACTTTGTGCATACAAATATGTTGCTAATAATGATTTGCAGCTGCAAGCCCTGCTCAACTCTCTACCTCATTATCCCACGTTACGCATGTCCTCATGTTAGCTACTCATTATCTAGCTATTCGATTACCTGCAGAAGTAACCCTTCCCCATCGAGATTATCCTTTACCTACGATATTCTCTTTACCTTCCTCATATCAACATACCGATGTACCATTTCCTGGGGGGACATCTAGTTCAAGTAATAGTCCCTCAACCTCTCGTCTTGCTGAAAATTCAAACCAACGTCGACCCCGACCTTTATGGATCAATAAGCCTCTTCCTCTATTAGCGAATGAAGATTCGGCTGCCCATACTTCTTTCCTCGAGGGCGCTATCCTCCTCGCCTATAATGTAGCATGGCTATGCAAAAGTCAAGGGGTACCCGTAGGAGAAAATGGCATCACAAGTTTCGAAGACATCTGCAACATAGGAAAAAACCTTTGGAAACTTCTCATAGGTGATAAACCACATCTCCAACCCACACCACGCTCCGCATCTGTCACTCCCTCTTCGCCCAGAAATCTTGACCCTGATGGCAATGACGATGGCGAAGATAAGAAACCCCCCAAAACGGAGCGTCCACTTCTCGGTTGGGCTAGTCACGGTTCTGCATATTCGTTTCTCGGAAGTGCAGAAGGCGCAGAATTTATACGCGGCTTCAAACTTCCGCGTCCAAATCAACTGGCTGATAAACTAAAGAATAAGCTATTGAGCGAAGTCGCAAATGCGGAATGGGAGGTTTTAAACCAAGATGCGTGGGCAATAGAGGATGAGATGGGCGGGGATGGAGTTGTAGTTGGGGCTAGGAAAGAGGGGTCTGGTGTGGGGACTGCTGGTATTAGGAAAGAGAGGGATTACATTGCTGGGATGCAGAGTTTTATGAGTATGAGAACCGTAATGGATGCGGTTGAAATTGTTGGTGATGGGACTGGAATTGGTACCGGGATTGCAGAAAGGCTTTCTTTCGGACTTTCCAACGGTGTCGATAAAGACAGAGGAGGAGGAGAAAGAGAGAGGGATGTCACTGCAGCAGCAGCTCATGATAAAGATAAGGATAACAAGCCTGGTACGAGTGGATGGACGAAATTGAAACCTAGAGGGTAGAGTTGAGTAGATATGGTATGTTCCTTACTACCTCTACTACAATTTGTTTCACAAACATTCAGATGGGGGGCTTGGTGTTAGAAACTTGGGATCGGATATGCGACTGGATATAGGAAAGGGTGTATTTATATGATATCTCTATGAAGAGAGCAAAGTGCATGAACTCGCATGTATATGTAAAATGTGTAAGATACACATGAAGAAGTCGAGAAATAGAGGATAGGAAGTCAAATATCAATAATGTCCATCTCTTCCTAATTTATAACATCAAATGGAATGTATGTATTGTAGTTCGACCACTGGGATGGGAGGGATGAAATGAACTTTGTAGTTGAAGATATACTACGTATAGTAAATATCATACATAGTACATATGTATATGAAATGTATCACGAATGTTGAAATCGAAATCGAGAAGATTGTATTGATTCTTTTCATTCATCTGATCTAATCTATTCTATCTCAGTTATAGGTAAGTATTGTGTTATTATCTCACCCTAGCTTGTTAATCTGTTGTTTGATATACTGATATTGTTATTATACATCTCTTCTCATCTCTTCTCATCTCCAATTATCTTATATTTACAATGAATGAAACTTATATCAAATATATTATAATCTCATCTCTTCTCATCCCATCTCATCTCATCCCACTCATCCATCCCTTAACCCCGCATTCCAATATTCTCCCAGCTTCAATTTAAAGAAAGCTTCTCCCCTTTTATTGCTTTCCCTCTCCTTACATACCCATCTCTCTTCTCAGAAGATATAATATTCGAGTACCTACTACGTACTATAAGTAATTTTACAATACAATTCACTCCTACTGGTAAGTGTATTGTATGTATGTATATATAAACAAAACCATAAATACCATCTCAAATTCACAATTTCTACTTCCTCCAAAGGAAGATTGGGCAAAACGTAATTCTATAATCATATATATTCATCAACTTAAATATATATTATAATCATACTTACACCTAGGAATTGAAGATTACAGAGGCGATTAAATTTATTAATTTTATAATATAGAATAATAATAAAATAAATATATAAAATTTTAGATATATTATTATATAAAAAAATATATTTTAAACTTATTTATAATATTAATATAATATAATATAATTACTTAAATAATCGATTAACTACCTCGGTAATTTCATTTCTAATTATATAATTATAAAAAAATAATATTAAAAATAATAGAATTAAATTAAAAAGTTTAAAAAATATTAATATTAATATAAATGAATTATATAATTCTTTTTAATAAAAAATTTATTATTTGTTTAACAAAAACTTTAAATATTAACTTCTTGTATATTTATTCTATCTATTCTATTAATTGAAAAATATACGTATATAATCTTAACCCATTGTATAGTACTCGCCGGCTAATAGATAAATTCTGCCGACTATCTAAAGATAATCAATAACACTAACTTTGACATTCAACAACTTTAATACTATAAAACTTTTTGATAAATATATATTAAATCAATTACATATTGTATAATATTAAATTTTATATAGAATTATAATTTTTAATTGCTTTATAAATATTATATAAAAATTTAATTAAATATTATTGATTTGTAATTGTTATAGTAAAATTAATAATAAATTAAATCTTATTGTTGCTTTAAATTTAAGAAAATTTATTTTACTATTATAACTTTTTCAAAATAAACTAATCAAATTTTATTATTCAAAAGAAAAAGCATTAACTACTTTAATAAAATATTAACTATTTATATTTTATAAAATAATAATATTTGAAATAATTATACTTATTTTTATTAGAAATAATTAATATTTTATTAAAATCAAAAACATTTAACTTTAGAATTTTGTAAGTTTGAAATATATTATATATACAAAATTTAGTATTTATATTAAAATATATTTAATAATCATTTTGGCTTTTTTTATTTTATAAAATCTTATATAATTGATTTAATATATATTTATCAAAAAGTTTTATAATATTAGAATCGCTGAATGTTAGAATTGGTAGTACTAATTATTTTGAGTAGTTGGCCAGAATTTCTGATTAGCCGACAAATAGTACTCACTAAAAATCGTACCTTTAATAATCGGCTCTCTATCTAAGATCAACCAATCATCTGGTTCCCAAAAATTATAACTATAAAACAATGAATCATAATATCATCCTAAACCCCTCAAAAAAAAAAAACACACCAAACTAATGGCCCGTCCCATTATTGCAAGCCTTGAAACCTTATTCCTCACGATAGGGAAGCGGGAAGTTGAAGGGTTAAAAATGCTTTAAAACAATCGACGTTTCGACTCCAACTTTTGAATGTGAAATAATAATAGGAGATAGATAGATCCCCAAATATCATCGCCC
>NGKJ01000074.1:32841-46101 GCA_002162495.1 Myriosclerotinia curreyana | reverse complement strand
CCCAGCCCCTTAACCCCCAACCCCTCAAACTGAGGCTGCCATTATTGCCGGCCGTTCTCCAAATCTCTCCTTTTCACGCCTTGCAAGGATGAAGTAAGTAATAAATAACGTTGTTGCGGGGTTATACTTTCTTGATCTTGACAAACTGAATCGAGATGTTTGAGATGGTTATTCAAGATATTCAAAGACATTTAAAACATTTCATGATTGTATGTTCAAATTTGGTATGAATATACTATGAATCTTCCATCATAAGAGGGTTCTTCTAGAAGAGGTAAATAGATACCTAGATATCTAATATTAATCTTTAAGTCTTTGACGTTGTCTTTATATCTATATTCACATTCACATTCACATTCACATTCACATTCACATTCACATCCACATCTTCCTTCTCTGGCAATCAGAAGCAATTCAAACCTCAATCCAAATAATACCAACACCAGAAAACATCAAGCTCCTTATATCCATCCATAAACACTTCATCCTTTAAGATAGATAGGGCGTACTACATTATTATTGTATTATTATGTATACGCACACCCACTCAATGAACCTTGGAAACTTTCAAAAGAGACTCTTCTGGACTTACGGGGTACGCCAACATTTCATTTCCCGAATGATGGCTAGTGAGTGAGTGAAGTGCCCCAAACCAAACCAAACCAAACCAAACCAAACCAAACAAACAAATGAAACTCTGACGACTTATGAGCATTTGAAAGATTCTTCTTTAACAAGAATAATAATAATAATAATCATTATGCCATAATGATTATTATTATTATTATTCTTATACGATGGAAATCCTTTCGGGTTTATAGTATGTATATAGCTTCCATTATTCTAACTAACGGGCTTTTCATCAATCATTGAAGTGATACCAATACCGATAACTAAGCACCTACCTACTACTACTACTACCTACGCACCAAGCCAAGAAAAGAAAAGAAACAAGATATGCAAAGATAAAGATATAGGATATAGTTGATGACCATCAAAAAGTGGGAAACGAACATGGTTAAAATGGCAAATGGCTCAATTAAAGCTCGAAAGGGAAGGTCTCTGGGTTTCTTTTAATTTGCGTGGCTCCAATCGGGTATAGGAAGAGAAGCCTTTTACTTTACCCCTGTGATGTGATAGCCGTACCTACTCGAAAAAATAATGGAACCCCGTATTGATCTGACCAATCATTAATGATTTTCCCCTTTTTCTCCCGAGTAGTTCGTAAGTTCGTTCTCCCAGGAACGCGTTTTAAGTGGACCAGCTATAATCTATTTAGTCCCCGGCCATTATTATTATTATTGCTTGGATAAGTTGGATTCATCTCACTTGAACTTGAACCCCCTGCACCCCCCCCTTGCTACCCTCATGGCTGAAAATGTTCCCAGGGCTTCTTCCAAAATGATTCGGCTAATGCTTGGTTGTGGTGTCAAGACTCAAAAGAAATCCAATTTGTCTATCGGCACCCCCCAGAAAATGATCGTCCCAAATTTAAGATGACTTTGATTGTTAAATACCTAATAACCCTTCCGCTCTTTCGTATTCCCTCCCTCCCTCCCTTCTTCTTTTTCTTCATCGCATTCAAGAAAAGTTGCCGTTCGTTCATTCATTCCATTCCATTCAATTCGACACACACTCATTTGTCTTTCCATCAGAGCAATACATCGCTCATCACGCTCTTTAGCAACGGCTTCTCACGATCAACCCCCTAAATAAAACTTATACCCTTTTAGCAAATACTTGAAAGTATCATTATTTCCGAAAATGCGTTACTCAACCACCGCAATTGTTTTGGCTGCCATGTCCATTGGCGATGCCGTAGCTGGACCTTCTCACGTCCACCGACACCTACATGAAAAGAAGACGTAAGAAATCTCATGCCCGTGAATGTAAATAATAATTGCTAACGGGAGGATAACAGACTCAATGGTGAAGAGTGGAAAGCAGTAGACTGGTCAAAGATGGGCATCAACTGGTCTTCCGCTTATGAAGCTGGCCAGGCCGCCAAGACTGCCTCTGCCGATATCACCGAACCTACTCCTACTGCCGGAGCTACTACTTCCGCATCAGTAGCTTCCAGTACTGCTGCCGCTAGCTCCGCCACATTCTCTGCCCCCTCATCCATCCCATCCTCATCCTCATCCTCACCCTCCTCTATCCTTGATGATGTCGAAGCTCTCTTCGAGGGTTTGGTTGGAGCCTCCAACCATCGAACATCTTTCGGTTCCATCGTAGCCCCTGGTGGAGGAAGCACCGATAGCTACTATGGAAACTACGGCAGTCCATATGGATCCAACGTTATCAAGGTCGACTCCACCGCCAGCTACTCCTACACTGCCAAATTTGTCAACACTCAATCCAAGACCATTACCGTCAACATCTGGAACAAAGTTGGTCCTGATGGACAACCACTCTCCGGATCTGCTCTTGCCCCAAAGAACACCACGCTCACCATTGCCATCCCAGCTGGTTCTTCTCAAACCGTTGCCTTTGACGAGAACTCCCAAGTTGCCTGGGCTGAGGCTTGCTCATCGACTGCCGCCTCCGGTGCCTACGCTACCACTTGGGGTGAGGCTCAATTCGTCAAGACTGGTTCCGGATACGATATGTCTGCCATCATGAACTCGGGTGGCAACAACTATAAAATGTCCATCACCAGTGTAGAGGCTCCTCAATGCACCAGCGACCCCACCCAAAACTACTGGTTGACCGACACTCAACCAATTGGTAACAGTGATGGAAGTTGCTACATTGCACAAAGCACCGCCACTTTGACAGTTGTCATGGGTGGACCTATGTAAGGTGGAGGAAGACATTTTACATTCTTGATACATAGGGTAATTTGGAAAGGCCAATTTTTGATCAAACGTAGTAGTTGGATATGATCTCTCTTTGTGAAGCACAAGTGACTTTTGACAAGATTTTGGCAGCAGTTCAAAGTTGGAGTGACTTGGGGGGACGGAAGAGTAGTTGCTATGATGGAAAATTATTAGATAGATCTTCATAAGACGGAGTAAGGAGGCAGGATACCATGAGACGATATAACCTTACATTTACCATTTTATAATGTATTTATTTATTTATATTGAAGTTATTAGCAATTCAATTTTTAAACGTCTGTTTTTTTTTTTTTTTTGTGATTGCGAGTATTTTCTGTTGATTTATCTGTTGATATATTGAAAAAAGAATTTATGTATGTTGAATGTATGTATATATGTATGTACGTACCTTTTAGTTGATGTAATAAGCAACAGCTAGCTAGCTAGCTATGAGAAAGTAACTCTACAGTTTTGTCCTATCCTCGTAGTAACAAGATATATATATATATATATATATATATATATATATAAAATTGATTAAAATAGATGAGTTGAGTACAGACAAGTTGATAAGGTTGATGAGTTATCAGTTATCAGTTATCAGTTATCATTGTTACACTTTGAGAATATCAGTGAGTACAAAGTATATATATATATATATATATATATGAGTATATGAGTATATGAGTATTATAATAGATAGATGTTGGTAGATGATAGCAAATGAGGCTAATACAATGATTTAATTGGTTGATTGGTTGATTGGTTGATTGGTTGATTGGTTGATTGGTTGATTGGTTGATTGGTTGGTTGGATGAGTTGGTTGAGTTGGTTGAGTTGGTTGGATTAGTTTCAACTTTCCATCATGCAGGTACGAACAGGATAGCCGCCGTGGAGTGAGTGAGTGAGTGAGTGAGTGAGTGAGTGAGTGAGTGAGTGAGTTGCAGGTGGGTTGAAGTGGGTTTGAATGCATTTTGCGGCGCCAAAGATGTTAAGATATCAAGCGGCTATTGGATAATTATTGTATTTCATTGTATTCTATCTATCTATCTACAACCTCAAATTGACCTGCTGATGAAGGAAATTTAATTTCATCTACTATACTGTACTTCTCTCATCTCACTTCTCTCTTCACTCGTCTCTCTTCTCTTTCAACGTTCATTCCTTCCTTCCTTCCTCCCTTCTAGGTCTAGCTACCTAGCCCTACTTATTACCTTCCTTCCAACCTCCCTCCCACTCACTCATCCACTTCACCCATCACCCATCACGCATCCTTCAATTTCAACTTCTTCAACTTCTACTTTCTTCTTTCTTTTTGGTCTTTCATTCATCCATCCACTGTCTCTCTCTCTCTCTCTCTCTTGTTTTCTCCAACTACCTAATCACCTAAACACCTAAGGTACCCTACACCACACCACATTCAACTCATCACGACTGGAATATTCATTCAAATTGCACGAGGATTTCTCAATTTTCTCAATTCACACTTCTAACTTCACACTTCACACTTCAGCCATCTTCACTTCTTTTGCTTCACCTACCTACCTACATATTAACTATAGTCGCTCCTTTTTTTTGTTTTTGGGTGGAGGAATACTTTTCTATAACTTTTCTATACCTTTACCTTACTTATCACTACAACTACCTCACTGGGTTTGTTTGCCGACTGCGACGACAACGACAACGACAACGACAACGACAACGACAACGACAACGACAACGACAACGACAACGACGACGACGACTCGTATTATTCATTCTTTGGTATTCAATCAATCAATCAATCAATCAATCAATCAATCCAATCAATCATCTCACTATTCATAATTACCACAATACAATACAAATCAAAAAAAGGAACAAATCACAGTCATACCAACGGAATATTCAATAAAACACAATTTCCCCAGACACGCCATCAACTTCACACCATCGCAAAACTTTCTCATCCCCTTTAAAACCTCGTACGACCTAAAAACAAAGTATAATCTCTCAGACGACAATTCATACTTCTCTTACGATCTGGATCGCAAGAATTACTTTTACTATTCCTCCTCCTTCTTACTATTCCTCCTCCTTCTTACTATTCCTCCTCCTTACCATCCTCCTCCTTCTTACTCGAATGAAATTAAAACAACCACCTATTTTATTTCACAACATCAATCATGCACAATAACCTTTTGGCTACGGCCTACATTCTATCATCAGTAGTATCCTATGTCAACGCCTGTTCTGAGGTCTCGGGAAATTGGTACTGCAATCCAGTTGAAGCTATTTTATATAGCAATGTCGGCGCATCAGGAACTTACAATCAAATCACCAATATGGCCTCCGATGGAACTTGTTCTTCTACGCCAAAATCTTTCTCCGGTCCAATCTCTCCATTAGATGAAGAAGTTTCTTTTCATTTTCGGGGTAATCATAAATGCTTCCCAACCCAACTCCCATTCACAAACTAACAATATATGTAGGACCTCTTCAGTTAAAGCAGTTTGCAGCATACACCCCAACCACTAAAACTAGCAAGGAAAAACGTGAAGGCTCTAGCGCTAGGCGTCGTCGCTATCATCAACATCTTGATAAACACGCCAGAGCAGATAAGAATAAGCGCGGCAAAATTTACGCCACCATTGATGGGCAGCTTGTCTCCTGGGATGATAATTCGCCCACTCCAGCTGCTCATGCTCATGCTCAAGGTGCTGCTACGCAAATGGTTACCGCCACAATCGATGGCGAAGTACAAACGTGGATTAACAACTGGTTTGGACCAAGTACTTCGACAGCAGTATCTCAAGCATCTACTACCATATCTCAAGCCGTACACCAGAGTGCAGTTGCAAATGCAAAGCCTCAAGAAACCTGTACGAAATGAACCCCCCCTTTGTTATGGATATTAGTTCACTGACATCCCAACTAGCAACATCTTCCAGCAGCACAATCAATTCGGTTGCTCGAGCACCCTCTAGCACTTCTGTTTCTGTATCACAAGCAGCCGCCAGCAAAACTACTGCCGCCACTGCTGCAGCGTCCGGTTCTTATAGCAGAATAGGTTATTATAATTCTGCTGAGCAGACTCTTGATAATCTGGTATTTCTTGGAAACCAGTAAGTCTAAATTTTTCCTCATATTGCTCGCTTTCTCTTTAAAAAAAACAAGTCTGTGGGTGCGAAGTGTTTGTGAATTCGAGTCGACGTTCTCCTTAATATCTCATATCTATGACTAGTACCAAGTACTAATTAAGCCTTCTTTACTAGCGGAGGTCAAGGTTCGGGCGTATTTGATGAAAATTTTGGCGCTTCACTTTCTTTCATAAATAGCAGTGGCACAAGTGGTGCATCATCGCCTCAGATCCTCGCTGATACCACCTTACCATCGGATACAGAGGTTATTGTCATGCTTGACGAAGAATGCAACAATGATTGCGGCTACGTGCGACCTGGAGCTGTTGCTTATCGTGAGTTCTCATGTCAGGAATATTGATTTTCTAGTGCTAATGCACCTGCAGATGGATTTAACGGAGCGGATAAAGTATTTCTCCTAGAATTCGGCATGCCGACCGATGGAACTTCTGGATTTAATGGTGATATGCCATCTGTTTGGATTCTTAATGCCCAAATACCTCGCACAATTCAATATGGAATTGCAAGCTGCTCATGTTGGGAATCTGGATGTGGAGAATTTGATATCGCGGAAGCTCTGAATCCCGGCTCAACATTCTTAAAGTCCACACTTCATACAAACAAGCCTGGAGGTGATTCCGACTATTTCGTACGACCGACTTCTGGTACAATGAAACTTGCCGTTGTCTTCAGCTCTGCAAGTTCAACTATACATCTTCAGGTTTTGCCTACGAACTACGAGTTCCCTACAAGTTTGACAACAGATACCATTCAAAGCATTTGCAGCACTAGTACTGGAAATGAGCTTTCCAAATTTGCAATATCCTAGTGATATTGACCTGGATCTGGGAATTTCATTGATTACCCATTTTCATGGGGGAAATTCTGTTGAGGCAATTAAAAAAAAAAAGACTTTACACCGATGTTAGAAGCAGGCGATAACTTTGTTCATACGATACCCCTTTATTCTTGTGTGTGTTGACGTACAAATGATGACCCTTTGCCATCAGTAGGATAATACCATTCCATCTTTTTTCTAAGCGATCAAATATTCTCCTGTGACTGTGAAAAATGTAGTATTTAGAGTAACACTTTTTGTAACAAATATATAATATTTAAAGTAATCGAGTAATGTTATTCTAATTCTTGTATTATTCATAAAAATGCAATACAGTGCAGTGTAGTATTTAAAATCACTATTTGAAGGATCTTTTTCTCATTCTCATTCTCATTCTCACTTCACATCATAGCTAGGGAGGTGATTGATTGATTGATTGATTGATTGATTGATTGATTGATTGATTAATACATTCATTGCATGCTAAAAGAGACTTGGTGGTGGTACTGTAATTAATCGCTTGTTTAGAGTGTGTGTGTGTTGGGTTGGGTTGGAAGGTTAGACTAGGTAGGTAGAGGGTTGGAAGACTAGAGGGTTGGAAGACTAGAGGGTTGGAAGACTAGAGGGTTGGAAGGTTGGAAGGTTGAAAGATTCTGGGATGCTTTGGCTTGGTGTGATTAGGGAATTTATTGTAAGATTTTTGAGGGGGGTTTTTTAGGGGTATCTATTTTCTAATCTGTGTAGGTATGCTATTATTTATGATTTATTGCTTTGGTATCTTTCAATTCGTTATGGGTTTCCAGAGTCTTTGATATATTTATTATATCATCCCATCTCATCCCATCTCATCCCATCTCATCCCATCTCATCCCATCTCATCCCATCTCATCCCATCTTATCCCACCCACCAAATCAAACAACAACACCATACCTCTCCCCCTTAACCAACGGCACAACCTCACTCTCCAACCCAAACCCGGCCCTCCTAATCTCCCCCTTTCGAGAACCCGCATTCGCATTCGCATTCGCATTCGCATTTCCCGCATTCCCCGCACCCCCCATCACCCGCAACTCTCCATATCGAATGGGGAGATCTTTCAGTGGTTGCGAGAGCGATTGTGGGTTTCCGAGGCAGGCGGCTAGGGTGAGGGTTTGTAGGGTTTGCGGGGAATTGTGGTTATGGTATGAGGTGTGGGATGAAGAGGAGGAGGAGGAAGAGGAGGAGAGTGAGGAGAGGGAAGATAGTGAGGAAGTGGTGCATAATAGTTGTGTAAAATTGGCATCACCAGCACTCACGCCATTTTTTAACAAAGCCCACAAACCGAGGAAGAGGAAGGGGAGGGAGAGGGAGAGGGAGAGGAAATAAGGGAGGAGTAGGTTGAGGGGTTGTGAAAAGGTGTAGATGTTTTGGGGGGTGTGGATAGTGGTGTTTGTGGTGGTGGTCCAGAGGGAGTAGGAGAGGGATGTGCTGAGGGTTATGTTTTGGAGGAGTGCGTTGAGGATTTCTTGGGTGAGGATGAATGAGGGATTGGCGCTGGAGTTGAGGGTGTAGTGGGAAAAGGCTGTGTTGAGCGGAGTGCGCGAGATTATGGTGCCATTGCGTGCTGGGGTTGTTAGTTAGGGGTTTGAGGTTTCAGATTTGAGATTGGGGGAAGATAGGATAGGATGATGAGTAATTGAGGGGCTGAGGACATACCTCCCGAAGTACCAGCATCAGAATCCCCAAAAGTTGGCGTGCTTTCTCCCCATCCCTTGTCACTAACAGAATCCGCCGCCCTCTCCACGTTCAAATCAAGAAGTACAGCAGGTACCGCTGTAAATTCACCAGCGAGGTAGTAGAAAATGGTATCAAGTATCGTCATCATATTCAAATCCCGGTAGTAGTTTAGAGCACCGACACTCCAGTTTGCAGGGGTAGTTCCAAATCCATCTTCGTTTGTGATTCCGGAGACATTGGTGAAGCCGGGTACGATGACCGCATTATCGTGGGAGGATGTGAGTATGAGGTTTGTTAGAGCCGAGATGGGGGTAGTGTTTATATTGCGTGTGAGAATATTTGATACGTATGTGTTGTTTACGGTATATAGTGCGCGACCTGGGGTACAGTAGAGGTTATCTTGTGTTACGGTTGTATTTATGATAGTAGTTTCGTTGAGGAGATTGGCGTTGGTAGTCTCTATTTCTGTGTCTAAGAGTGTTAATGTGGTACTTTGCCAGTGAGCATTTGAGTAAGTCCCATTGTAGCGTACGTGTGCGATTGTGGGAGCAAGAGTGAGATTAGACCAGTTTCCAGAGTAGATAGTGAACTCTAGAGATGGATTCGTGAGGTTGGAAGAATGGCTAGATGTGAAGTTGGCGCTAGATGAATTACATTCCAGAGTTGGGCCTTCGAATTCTACGACGAAGGAACAGTTTGCACCACAAGGCGAGGGTTGATCAAATGCTTTTCCTGTGATCATTGTTTGGAATGCTAGTCGAGGAAGTAGATTGGAGTGTTTTCCTGATAGTAAGCCGCTGAAAATCGGTTTAGCCACTATAAATAGGAGAGCAGGATTCTAAAATATCGTACCTTGATGTAAAACCAGATTCAGATACATTTGAACCTTCAGATACCGGTGATAGTGTAGCCAAAGAATACTGATTAGCGTCCCAACCAGAGCCGCTCCCCATCTAGTAAAGCGGAATTAGTTGGCGAGTTACAATTGACATCTCAAGGCCTCAGGATAAACTTACAAAAGATGCGTTGAATGTTGGGACGACTACCGAATTATACGACGTTCTCTGTACTGAAACAACATTGATGGCGCCAGGAGGAAAGCTGACTGCAACTGTCATACTGGTCATAATTATAGACAACAAGCATAGAACAGGAGTCGCGCGAATAGCAGCACCCGTAAACATCTGAAAAATGTTGGACTTTAGTCCGAAAAGTGTCTCGATGGTGGAAACTTTCATGGTTTGAACGCGAAGAAGATGCCAAAGATACTGAACAAAAGCCGTCGCTAATGCCGTCTTGAGAAAGAATGAGAAAGCGTTGGCTAGGATGTTTGAAGCCGTAGAGATATATGTTTGAGGAGCAACTCGATCTTTTCCGTCGGCATTTTTACCCGAGATATAGACGAACAAGAAAAGATGAAGGAGAGCGGTTGCGAGAGCTGCAAATTGGAATCGTAAGAAGAGGGGCCATCAGGTTCTACCAAGAAACATACAGAGTAAATAGCAAGATATCATTATCGTTGGTGTTTCCCATCCGATCCCCCATTTCGAAATAATGAAATTGGGGCTTTTAGGTGGTGTCATCTGATTCTGAGAGCTAGAAAGTCTCGAATGTGATGAACTAGTTGGACTTCTAGGTGGTGTCGTTTGATATTGAAAGCTAGGTAAGTTTGGTTGTGACGAGCTATTTGGTGATAAAGGTGATATAGGTGATATTGGGCTGGTGCTTCTAGAGGTTGCACCTACTTGATTAGAAGATGTTATACTTGTCGGAGAATTCGGAGCTCCTATCAAAGGAGAATTGTTGTTCGAATAGACGCTTGTGGGGGTATACGCTCTACCTGGCTGCTGAACCCGAGGTGCCATTGGTAACGTGGGAGACCCAGGAGGAGTATTTCTGGTCATTATCATAGTTTAGATACTATAAATTATTACAAAATCATGCGATGGGCTTATAGGAGCTCAGTTGTAGAGGACTCCCTATGAGTTATCCACGAATGATGATGCTATCGAATGACTGCAAGAAATTGTGACAAGAGAACCTTAGACTCCTCTTATGAAAGTGAAGCTACCTATGTACATATTCGTCTACTCAGACCCCAAGGCTCAGTGAAGGCTTGCACCATCATCACATAGACGCGGACACGCGAAAGAACAGGGTAGTGTTTGAGATTGGAGCGTGTATACCCAATACATTTTGATGATCGTTCGACGTTCATCGCTAGGGGCGGCAGGACCCTCAAACCGTTCATATCTATAATTATTATGCTTATAATCAACTATAGCTCGCACTTTGAGACACATTGCCAGCCAAAGAATCATTGAAGATTGTGGGGATGAAATCCGACAGTTTGGTTCTGAAAAAGTCAAAGTTTGAAGGTTCATCAGGAGAATGAGTTCATTGGTGGGTTTTAAGCGCTTACTACCTTATGTACTGTCCACAGTTGGTGATAATGCCGATGCTACTTAAAGAAGCACTTGCTTTTGAAAGGGTAAAGCGGATTTTGGTGTAAATAGATAAAAATATGAGAGATCTTAGGTGAAAAGAAGAAGAGGAGGCGAAGTTGTAGAATAGTTGTAAACATAGTACAGTACGTATACATACCGTATTAATCAAATCAGGTCTTACTCCGTATAAGCTTACCTAATCATCTACTTGAAAGCTTTTCGCATTAATATTATTGTTCTTTCCATTTATCCATCACCATCAGTTCGGAATATGATATGATATGATATGATATGGGATCGTGTACTCGTAATCTCATAATCAGATACTACCCAAGGGCTTTGGTAAATCAGGGTTTCCCGTAGGTCATTCATTCCCATGGCGATGGCGGCGTCAACGTCATTATTTTCAATCAAATCAATATCCTTTTGAACCCGAGACCGAAAGGCGAGGCCAGATTATTGGTAGATGGTAGATGGTAGATGGAAGGTCGGAAGCAGGTAGGAAGGAACGGGAAGGAAGACTTACAGCTTATTATTACACCAGAGAGAGGACTCTCACTCAGCCTTTGTGTAACCAACCACCTTTACCTTTACCCCTCTTTCCAAATATCACGTCACAACCTATATAGACAATTATAATATAGACAGGAAGGCCATTGCCAAACTACTACCCTCTCGAATAGTCCTTGACTCATAAGACCTTCATTTGTGCCGCCTATCTAAGCTAATACTCTCAATCGAAAACTAACATAACATTTCCATCTTCTCAATCCACAAAATCAAACAACAACAAACAACCCAAAATCAATATGTCTGGTAAGAAATTGATTGTAGTCTTCGGTGCTACTGGAGCTCAAGGTGGCTCGGTCGTTCAAAACATCCTCTCTGATCCCAAGTTCAAGGAAAATTGGGCCGTTCGAGGTATCACTAGAGATGTCACAAAGCCTTCCGCAAAGAAACTGGAGGCACTTGGTGCTGAGACAGTTGCTGTAAGTTTCCTTGCCGTTTTGAACTATTGTAATCTCGGTATTAATCAATATCTTCAGGCGAATTTGAACGATGCTGAATCTCTCAAAGCTGCATTGAAGGGAGCATATGCTGTCTTTGCCGTGACCAACTTTTGGGAAAGTCAAAGTGCTGAAGTAGAGAAGAAGCAAGGAACAGCAATTGCAGATGCTGTAAAGGTATGATGAGATTCATTCTACGCATTGAGATTTGAGAATCTCGGTCTGATTTTATCTACTCATAGGAAGCTGGTGTTCAGCATTTCATCTGGAGCTCGTTATTGAACATTACGAAGCTCTCCAATGGAATCCTTCCCGGGGTCACACATTTTGACTCTAAAGCCCATATCGAAGAATACATTAGGCAAATTGGCATCCCATCGACCTTTTTCTTACCTGGCTTTTATATGTCCAATATTCCTGGTCAGATGTTGAGACAATTGCCACCTGACAACAAATGGAAACTTGCTTTTCCAATTCCAGCCTCCGCTTCAGTTCCACTTCTTGCTACTGGTGAGTACCTATTCTTGCGATGATAATTTATAGAAATCATTCACTAATATATATATTGCAGTCGAGGACACTGGCAAATTTATCAAAGGCATCCTTCTTAACAGAGAAAAGGTTCTAGGAAAGCGCATCTACGGTGCCACCAAGTATTACACCTTAACTGAGATATTGAACGAATTCAAGGAACAGTTTCCCGTCGCTGGTGAAGGGGCCGATAATGTTGAACTTCCCCATGATGTCTACAAGGGAATTCTTGGCAGCGTTGGCTTGAATGATGAGGCTCAAGAGGAATTGTTACAGAATATGAGATTATTGAATGAATTCGGATATTACGGAGGTGATTCTTTGGATGAAAGTCATTCTGTAAGTACTTTTGATGAAATTTGTTTTGGATACTCATACTGATATATATATGTATCATTTAGATCTTGGTGGAGCAATTGACAACATGGAAAGAGTTTATGAGCAAGAATCCTACTTTTGCTGAATTGAAGTAATAAGGATGAGTTTGAGTTTGAGTTTGAGTTTGAGTTTGAGGGTTTGAGATTCTTATTTATTATTATATTAGCCTTAGCCTAGCGAACAACGAGAGACTCTTATGAATATGAATATGAATATGAATACTGCGGGTAGAGTAACTGACTTGACCGCTTTCGTGGCAGAAATCAATGCCTCGGTCCAGTGCCAATGAGAAGCGAAATTCGGTAACATACATACAAGCTTTCTTTGATGAAATTCTATGAAATTCCTCCCCAACCTCCATTAGGAATTTGAACAATCAACTTTGATTCTACCTCCTCCTCCTC
>NGKJ01000074.1:14121-29995 GCA_002162495.1 Myriosclerotinia curreyana | reverse complement strand
GGGGGAGATATTTGTGTTTTGGTTTACAGCGTTCTATACATAACAGTAAGATTACTGCGTCTTGGCCCGGGGAGGTATAGTTTGAATGGTTTTGGATGTAAAAGTGTTTTAAATTTGGAAGTAGTTTCTGGGAGTAGTTTTTAAAAGTTACCTCAAATCTAAAAGTTTTCTAATAATATAACACAGATGCAGGAAGATGCTATGTTCAGTATCTCTGTAGTAGTCCTTGGCGATTCATACTCTGAGAAATTTTATCCAGTTTATGCAGTTTATCCAGTGGATGCGGTATCTCGTGTCAAGTATCAGATCGTAGTTTGATAAACAGAGGGATTGCAGAGTAATGAATAAGATATATACTACTATGTTTAATATGGAGGCACTACCAGCAGGCCGAAGTGCAGCCTCCCTTATTGAAGTATGAAGGGGTTTCCCAATACCCATAGACAGAAGTCTTTTGTAGGGTGTCTCGGTTCCAATAGCGCTGAATTGGAGTTCGATAATGAGAGGGGTTTGATTTTGGGTTTATTTGGAAGATGGAAGATATGTGAACATTGGAAACACTTGAATGATATCCTTAGAGACTCATAGCTTTTGGAACATAGAAAGCTTGATTCTGGTCTGCTAATCCAGCTCGTGTGATGGCATAGATCATGTTTAAAAGATAAAAGGCTACATTCTCAATTACCTAACAGGTATGTATGGTCTCATTCGTTGATCTTCTGAACATGCTAAATCCTTCCGTCACCTTTCCTTTATAACCACTTAAAAGAAGCCACCAAAGCCTAACCTCCCCAACCCATCAGGACCACCAAACCAATCAATAACTCCAACAAAAACACGGCATAAAACCCATCAAAAACAGTCCCACAACCGCCATAAACACAACCCCCCAAACAAAATCAGCAAACCTCCCAACAAAAGCCTTCCACTTCCGATCCCTCTCCAAATCCCTAGCCTTCTCAATATCCCTCACAATCGGTCTCGCATACCCACCCAGCATCCATCCCCTCAGATCACGCTCCAAACTGCTCAACCAGGCATTATGCACGTCATCTCCGCTCCAGGATATACAGTCAATGTATTGTTGAATGCCGATTTCCATGCCCTCCCATGGGATCTCAAATGAGATCTCGCGGCCGAGAAACCAACTTGCGATCCAGGCGCGGACTTCGGGGACGGAGGCATCGTTTTGGGGGAGAGTGTGCATGAAGATTTCGTGTTTGGGAATGGAGGGTGTGGATGTGGATTTGATGGCAGAAGGGTGATGGACTTTGCGAGGAGCTGAGAATGCTTTTGTTTGATTGGAAGAATATTGTTTGATATGGAAGGATTTTGATGTTGGGTGGCTGCTAGCGTCAAACTTGATATCATTACCAGTTCCGAGTAAAGGGCTGTCTCCATATAGATCTATGAGGTTTTCTTCCGTGTCATCGGCTGACGAAGTAGAGGGGGTGACTAGCTGGGTCAATCCATTGAATGATGTGTTCGAAGCTGTCGAGGCTCCATAATCATCTTGCTCGAACTTCACTTGACCACCCGTGCGTCGAGGACTCGCGTCATATAAATCTTCTACTTCTCCCTCTCCCTCTCCCTCCCCAGAACTTGCTGATGTTTGACGACTATCTCCATGAGACTCTAGCTGAACTTTCGTGTGACTTGGAGGACTAGCGCCATACAAATCTACCCCTTCTTCCTCTTTCACTCCACCTCTATCCTTGGAATAGAAATGGCTCATCGGTTTATAAATTGCTGACATTCGACGATTATCCGGCTGCTTAGCCTCTAGTTCACTATCCGTGTGGTGTGGGAGACTAGCGCAATGTAAAGCTGTTTCTTCTTCAACCGCCTCCAATGAAGCAACCGGAGTGGTATGTCGTGTAACTTCATCGGAGGATGCCATGTCTGGGTTAACGCTGTGATCGAAATGTTGTGGAGTCGAAATTTCAGTCGCGACAGAGTCATCCCTGTTGCTGGACGGGCCATTGCCTTTGCAATGGTCGCACTTCTTAACCATTTTGTTATTCTGCTTAGGTAGTTACCAGAATTAAGATGGATGGAGTTTATCCTGTTGGATGTTCTTGAGAAGAATCTCGTGGTTAATGGGGTATTATTTAAGCTGGTTGATTGCAGTCGCGAGTTATGTACGGCAATAGATTGATCGCGAGTTAGGTGAATTGGCCATTACGGCTAGTGAACCGAGAGGGACGATTTTCAAATTCATTTACCTAATAAATACATAGCATCATAGATTTCTTTCATCCATATACTTGAGTCTTATTCCAACTGCTCTTCTATGAGCTTCCAATTCCTCGACCTTGGCTAATTGCATCACAGCACCACCAACATTTCTCAAACCCTGAGCCGTCAGTTTTGAACTAGTGATGTGCTTCAAATAAGATCCAAGGTTTACGCCAGAGTATTGCTTGGCAAATCCATATGTAGCTATTTTGAATAATTAGCATAGTGATCGAAATATGTGAGAGAAAAACCTTACGTAAGGAGTGGTTGACTCCAGCAGAATAGTCGCCAACACTCTCTGGCGTCCATTCACCAATGAAAACACTACCCGCATTTTCGACCAGTTCTACAACACTCGCAGCATCCTTGACTTGTAATATGAGATGCTCTGGTGCATACTCATTGCTGAGTTTCATTGCCTCATCGATGTCTTTAACAACGAGAGTTATTGAGTGCTCAATGGCACCACGAACAATGTCGACTCTTGGTAGCGCCATGGCTTGTTCATGGAGCTCGTCTTCAATAGCTTGCAATTCCTTCTCAGAAAGATCAATGGCAATCAGAATTACCTGACTGTCAACTCCATGCTCTGCCTGAGAAAGCAAGTCCGAGGCAACAAATGCCGGGTTCGCCTCTTTGTCGGCAATAACAAGTACCTCGGATGGTCCAGCTGGCATATCAATACTTACGCCAGCATTGGTATCATTACTGACGTACATCTTTGCTGCTGTAACGAATTGATTACCCGGACCAAGAATTTTGTCGACCTTAGTGACACTTTCAGTACCGTATGCCATGGCAGCGACGGCTTGAGCACCACCAGCCAAAACAATACTCTCGGCGCCAACCTTGTGGGCAACATAAACGATCTCGGGAGTAATTCTGCCATCAGCTCGAGGAGGCGATGCGAGTACGATCTTTTTGCAGCCGGCAACCATAGCTGGGACACCCAACATAAGGGCTGTACTTGGAAGCACGGCAGTGCCTCCTGGAATGTACAGTCCTACACGCTCAATGGGTCTTGAAAATCTGCTGCATACTATACCTGGCATTGTCTCAACTTGCAATTGGTCCTCTTTTTGTGCTGCGTGAAATTTACGAATGTTTTCGAAAGAAATGTCAATCGCCTCAATAGTTTCTGCTGGAAGGTCCATGAGTGATTGTGGGAAAGGAGCTTTGAGTACGGGAGAGGTAAGAGAAGTTGCCTTTTCAAACTTGTGGGTATATCCAAGCAATGCTTTATCACCTCCCTCCCGTACTTCCTTGATGATGGGATTCACAATGCCCATAATCATATCAGTAGACTTTTGGGAAGGCCTTTGTAGGATATCTCTAAGATCAGCCTCTGATGTTGTTGCAGCATTGTATCGTTTCATTGTGATGCGTTCATTCTTGAGCCCGGCCTTGTCATCCGCAGATTTTGGTACGGAAGCAGCCTCCTTGACAACCTCCTTGGCGCTTTCTGACTTGGCAGTAGATCCATTTGTGATTCCTTCTTTTGCTGCCCATTTCCCCTTAGCATCTCCTTGTCTTCGCTTAACCTTCACACTCTTGGCATCAAGGTTACGTTCGATGTCTGCCAGGCTAACGCCAGCAGAAACGGCCTTGGTCAAAGCAAAGTAAATGAGGTCTGCTGCTTCGAAGGCAATATCTTTCTTTTCCTTGGCATCACAAAGTTCCTCTGCTTCTTCCATAATCTTGGCCCGCAACAACTTTTCATCGGAGAAGAGACGTGCGGTATAGGATCCCTCAGGTGCTGATACCTTCCTCGAGATGAGGGTTTTCTCAAGCTTGGAAATTCCCTTATATTCACCGAAACAGGTCGACTGTGGTAGGTGGCAGAATCCTCGTCCTTGTTGCTTGACCACAAATTTCAAACAGTCTTGATCGCAATCCAAGGATATTCTAACGAGTTCTTGTGTATCTCCAGACGTTGCCCCTTTATACCACAGTCCACGCTTTCTGCTTTGATATACTCCGGTACCGGTTTTCAATGACTCCCTTAAGCTCTCTTGACTGCTGTATACAAGTCCTAAAGCGACCCCTCTCTCATCTGTAACCACAGTAGGAATCAATTTGTCTGCCCTGTCCGAAACCCATGAGTCCGCGACTAATTGCGGAAGAGAAACTTGGCCTTGTGTAGCCCCTTCAATGCTAAGGTTTGTCGCAGGTATGATTGGAATCGCAGAGAATTCTTTCGCAACTTTGACGAGTAATTCGAGATCGCTTTCAGGGGTTGATAGAAGGAATATTGGAGATATTTTCTTGGTCTTGAATATTTCCAATAGGGATCGAGTGTATGCCTCATCGACAAAGCTAAGTAATCCTCCATTGAGAAATCCGACATCTGTCTGCGGTTGTGGTATGATTGGGAGAACACGATCGGTATGCTTTTCCAAGTGTGTAAGCTGGGACGGCTTCACAAATACTGTGCGGGCTCCAGCGTCTAAGATTGTTACAATGTCGTCTGTCGATTCAATGGCAGATACATCGACATAAGTCTCAATGCCAACATGTCTCTGCAAAAATCCCAGGAGGATATCGACGGTATCGTTGTTCGCCTTGAAGTAAACGCAACCCAGGTAGGATAATTGATTTCTTGAAAGTCCTACTTTCGACTCTACAGGACCATTACCAAGATCAACACTAGGAAGGAAAGGAAGCGACGTTGTAGTATCCATCTTGAATACTGAAATCTTGAATATTGAAAACCAGTGAGAGTTGAAGTGAGTAAGTAAGTAGTGAGTCAACAAGAAAAGTTCGATGCTATAACTTAATTACAGGTTATGTAATGAATGAATGGAGGGGCAGTCAATTCTAAATTTAAGGTGAGGTCTGTGCATTTGCGGAATGCAGCTGCATTTGTCCTAATACCTAGATAGGTATATATACTCACATTACCTATTTATACAAACTCTGGGAACTTATCGATAAGTTGATTTACAGACTGCGATGCTCAAGATAAGAAAGCTTCAAGTCTAATACGCGATACAGGCTGAACTTAACGACAAAGACTCGCAGAATCATATCTTAATAATCCACTTCGTTACAACAAATAAATAGAATCTTAGAGCGCAAGGAAGCTATCCTATCTCCCATCATGGCCGACGTCAACGGCGACTCAGTCCCCCATACAAACGGTCAAAATGGCCACGCATCCTCTTCCCCCCAACGACAACCTTCCGCCGCGCCAGTCTCACAACCTACAGCCCCCATTGCTGTCGCTGCTTCACCCCCCATCCCAAACCCCAGCGTCCCTCTCACATCCCTTCAAGACAACGGTCTCTCCAAACGACCCCGCGATGCTCGCCTCATCCATATGCTTCTTTCCTCCCTCGGCGTAGCCGCATACCAAGAACGCGTTCCTCTTCAACTTCTCGATTTCGCATACCGACATTCCTCTTCCATCCTCTCCGATGCATTACATCTTTCCTCCGACGCCTACGTATCACAACAAACACGCGCACGCGATGCGCCGCCCGGTGGAGGATTCAGAGATGCAGATGGACAGGTTAGCGCAAATGCGGTGCAGCTAGCTATTCAAAGTCGATTGCAGTATCAATTCGGCGCCGGCAGTGGTGGTGGATTGAGTAAGGAGTTCTTATTAGAAACTGCACAGGCGAGGAATAAAATTGCTTTACCAAGAGTTTTACAAAATGAATGGGGTGTGAGGTTACCGGCCGAGAGGTTTGTTCTTACGGGTGTACCATGGGGCTTGAAGGATGAGTGGGTGGAGGACGACGAAGAGGAGGATGGGCCGGTTGGAGAGAGTATGGAGGGAATTATGGCTACGGAAGAGGAGAATCTCGAAGGTGATGAGGAGGGCGCTGGTGATATGAATGATTTATTTGGCACTGGTGGAGACATGGATGAGGATATGGATAAAGAGGAATAATGGTTGCAACACTTGCATACAATTGGCGTTTGGGGTTGGTCTTGCCGTGGTCGTATTGCACTATCGGCAGTAGGGACTACAATTCTCTTTTGAAATACAACTCGAATTACCGATCAAGACTTTAAAGTCCATTGCTTTGAGTGCTGTGCATGTATTCTCTTAGCCTATAGCAGCAGCTATTGGGCCATTGTAGTTGATGAGAATTTTTGGAAGAACCCAAAGGAACTTTGCATCAAGATTGCTATTGGGTGAAGCTGTTCAATATGGTGTGAATTGGATGTTATGAGAACACTCTCATGAATCTAGATGGTGCAGTGCTTATAATCATAGTCACTCCAAGCTTGAAAAGAATTCTATTTCTAAGTACACAAATAATACAAATGGCATCAATCATAAACGAGTCACCGCACATTGATCATTGAAAGGAACCCAAATTGTATGATATGATTGTATTGCATTTGCAATCCCCATCTACCAGCTAACTTTCCATCAACAAGAATCCCTCAGATCTTTCCAAAAAGAATAAACAGTCTCTGAAACGTAGATGTTTGTCACGATTAGTCCTCCTAGCGCATTAATCGACGCCAGCAGGGTGGATTGGACTGGCTGTCTAGGCCGTTGGTTCTATATCCCACGAACGATATTTGAAATAAGTGACGCTCAAGTCCATGAAGAGGCGCAGGAGGTAGGCAATATGTGGTTTTGGTTTTTTTATGTGTGTTTGGTTTGCGAGCTTGCGAGAGCTTGCTAGCTATGTAGAGATCTTCTGGAGGGAAGAAAAGGAGGAAGAAAGGAAGATACACAAACCTGAAATGGATGGGTATTTTGGTATTTCAAATACCCAGATAAATGTCATTGATAGAGAGAAAAGACTTGGTTGTATGATGATGATGATAAGATAGATGATATGGAAACATCAATCCTTCAGTTCTCCAACCATCCATCCGTCGTGCAAAATTTTGTTGTAGTAAATACAAAAAACTTCCCTTCCCAGAAAAAAAAATCGAACTTGATAAACTCCTCCGCTTAGTCATCTACACTAATGTCAATCACCAGACACACTAGCCCTCATGCGCACAGACCATCAAAAAATCTTCATCCATATCACAATTTATCAAGCACCGATTTTCTTCCTTTTCTTTTCTTCTTTACACTTTTCGCATGATTAAATCAACCGCTTGATACCATTCATCAACTGGCTAGTCGGTCATATTTGCATGCTAGAATAAATATATTTTCTGGTGACGCGCTTTGTACTTTGGTATGAATCTTTGACTGAGGCTGATTTATGTGGTGATGCCTGGGTTTGCGGAACTTTTATGACATTTTCTTTGGAGTGTGAAATGGGATTTTGGGAGGGGGGTTATGGAGTTGGGGGACCAAATGGTTTTCTATTCGGAGGAGAAATAGTTGCGAGTAGAAAAGTTTACAAGGTCAATTTCGGCCTGCCTGTTGCTTTTCTCCTCCGAATAGATTGTATTCGCATGCTCATGGGATAGGAGGCGTAGTATTTGGTCATATACGATAGTAACATGAGAATTATATATTTCTATTCCGTCTAATCTGTCTGTTCTGTCTATTCAAGTTGTCTCCTGATGCTATGCTGTGGTATAAAAATCAAATCCTCTTCAACATACTATGCGCCATGCACCCAAATGCGACCCATCTACATCCCATCCAGCAATATATACACATTCAAGCATGCTTTCCCTCCCCCTTATTCTTCTCCCCCTCCTCAGCTTCATCCCCTTCATCTTCCTTATCCTTATTCTTACTTGTTCTCCTCTCAGCTCTCAACGCATCATGTACCTCCTCACTCCCCTCATCAGCCTTCTCATCCCACTCCACGTCATACTCATCAGCAATAACCTTGATCTCCTTCCTCAACGCATTTGCCTCTTCAATCAATGCCTCCCATTTCTGCAAATCAAACCCCTTCGCCTGATACAACGTACTCTGTCCCCTCAAAACGGTCAAATTGAGCGCGGCCCTGTAAGATACTTCGCGGTTATGGTAGAGAAACCATAAGTAACCTAGGATAATAGTCGATAAACTGACTAGATAGGTAACAGGTTCCATCGTATCCCATCCATAAGAAGTATGAAACGTCAAGTAGTAAATTGTCGCCCACCAAGAAACCAAGATGCCAAAACCACCCATGGCAATGTGTCGCGCTCCTCGATGTGCAAGTTCATCGCAGTCTTTCTTGATTTTGGCATAATCCGCTAGCTTCCTGCTTTTTTTCTGTAAACGAACTCTTAGGTAATGAGTCCGATCATTGAATGATGGAACTCCAACTCTAATCTCATGAGATGAACCCTCAATATCTACTGCAAATTCCTTTCCCCGCGCCGCATCTCGAATGAAATCTGCTATCTCTGTCGAAGAAGACCAGCGCACGAATTTTACTTCCCCATCAGCAGATTGTTCACGCCCACGTCCTGAATAAGTCTCGACTCCTCCTTCGCCAGGTCCTCCCCTCAATTTATTTCGGATTTGTTCTTTCTCTTCCCCGGAAATACCTTCATCTTTCGAGCTGTTGATCTTCCCTAGTTTCATGATCTTTCCATCTACCATCTGTTCGTCCGTGCCTTCTTCTGCATCTTCATCCATATCGTCTTTTCTAGGATCTGCTTTAATCTCATCTTGCGCGGAATCCTCGGCGCGGAAATGCACTTCAGGCACTTTCTGGGTATGCCCATCTTTGGCTGTTATCATAGGTAGTTCGGACTGAATAAGACGTTCGAGGTAGGAAAGGGGCTGTTGAGGATGGACGAGAAGAGCCAATGGTTCGATATCTTTACGATCGGAGTTCTTGTCCAGCGTAGTCAGAGGTAAAATAAGCTTGAGGAGCCGCGAGGGTGTAGTAAGGAGTTTGCCTGAAATGACTATTTAGACATGGTGCTCGCAGAGGGACAGGGAGAATTAAATCAAGAAACCTTTTTTCATAGCCCCAGCACTTCTATTTCTCTTGACAGGAGGTTTATCAGAGCCTTCTCTATGCCATGGCGTTCTTGCTTGTATTTCCTTCTGCTCTCCAATCGCATTATCGAGCTGATTATTGAACCAATCTTCTTCCTTGTCTAATCCCTTTTGATTTAGATCTTTAGCTTTATCTGTGTGACTCTTCTCCTTCCTTAAGATATTCGTCGAAGTAAATGTGCGAAGACACGATGGAGCGGTTTGTTTTATGGAAAGTTGCGGTGCAGCTCTATTTTGAAAGGTACTTGCAAATGAAGTTGACGGGCACGTCGTTTGGGATATACTCCGCGGTAAAAGCTGCGCTGCTCGTCGCATGTTTTTAAGCACTCTCTAACTTCTATCACGATATTGAAAAAGTACGATCATGGTAGATATTATTGAATTGTCCATATCCATTTCGTTGTTTGGTTACTAGCTAGTTGTACAAAGTTTAAGAGCTCGAACACATCATCCCTGTAACATGTATTGATGACGTAATTCTAATATAAAAGACTTTAAAGAGCGGTTTTTTATGTTTCAATATAAAAGATGTGCTTAGTCATAAAAAAACACTACATCTCCGTCGTCGGTGTCTCCGCTTATTGTTTTTAAATGTTGTATCTCAAGCACCGCAGATCTAAACTTGTACGTACCAACACTATCCCAACAGCATCGTCAGTATTATTATCAAAATTTCGAAGCCGGCCTTCTTCATGTCTAGTTGTTTCTTCTCGAACGCACAGTTGAATGAATAACAAATACCTTCGCGTACATGAAACAGGTGAGATGAATATGTGTATGTGGTGCTGTGATGTTCATCATTTCATTATATGTTAAAGATTCATCTATACTCGGAGTTAAAAATGCAATAATATAATATCTCTAATAATTGATTAAAAATTACAAGAACTTGCTTGATATACCTTGCCCCCCCCTTAATGAATTCGGCAAAAGTTATCTATCCATGATTCTTCTTCAGATCCATCAATTTAACCTTCGACTGGATCTCTCCCCCAACAATCTTCTCGGCTCCGAGTCTGGATAACCCCAGAGAGATTTAGGAAAGTCCATCCGAAATATCTCTTTGCACTCTCTGCAATTGTAAAGTCTTTCGGCCACCTGGATCCATTGCGCTCCAGTCCAGCTGCACAAGACCCCACCTGCTTCGACTTCCGTTTCTCTTCAGCACCATCCGAGCAATAGTACAAAACGATCTCTTGAAGTCGGAAGCTGCGGGCCCCGTAAGCTTGAACAATGTGGAAAACGCCAGTCCAATCTATAGACTCAATAGCTCCACCCAAAAGGTAGCGGAGATCGACCAGGTTGTAAACATTAAGTGCGACGGAGCTCTACTCGTCGTGGCGAACTTCTCAAGGCCATGATGATTTTTGTCACAAAGTCTAGACACATCATATCGGCCTTGAAATTTAATTGTACCCTCGGTCGAGGTTTGAGGCTTGTGGTGCTGGTAGACATTGTAATGCTTACAAGCCTCCGCTCGCGATTCTTGGCACAGATTGAAGACATCTGGCCTAGGTTTATTTGGTTCCGTATTTGAATAGACCATCTCCGAATACAGTATCTGTGACCGCTGGGTGGAGTCTAATATCGATATATCGCGGCTGTCGACATACCATGCCCTAAATCATTAAACTGAGTTCGGGAGTAAGGTCTTTAAAACAGGTGAAGGTGTTGAGCGCAACGCCCAGTTTGTCATCAACGGTCTTCTGACCATAATCTTGAGAGAGTTGCTCAAATAATAATGCACCAATGTTAAAGCTCTCGACTTGATAGTCGCACTCGCCGATAAATTGAGGCTTTGAGTGTAATTGTTCGATTTGCATGGCATTGACCTCTGATTTGGTATCCTCCCTATGACGTGGGTGAATGATCTGTGCCTCCATTTCTGCAGTCAAGACCAGTGGGGTATATTGGTACCGTTAGAGATTACTACAGGAGAAATCTCCAGCTTATATGTAAATGGTAGTAAGGTTGAAGATTGAAGAGTTATATAGCAGGCTCAAGAGCGTGAAGAATCCTGGAGGAAGATTTTAAAGGGGAGAATTCGAGCCTTTTGACTTGGGAACATACAACCTCGCTCTACGACTAGTAGTAGCGGTTTCTAGTCAATACCGGTATTCATCTCATTATGCTTCGACTAGGTGAATTGCCAAGTATAGTTTGAATATAATAAGGAAGTCTTGGTTGTAGATCAACGCATTATTGATTCCCAACTTCCTTAGGACGGTATGTATTAAAACCGAAGCTGATAGCATAAATACATCCCCTTATTTTCATTTTTTCTTCAATGCGATCATCTATAGGTATAGATATTTGCATGACATTGGTTAGGTAGTATAGCGTAGAAACAACTCTTCATTATCGGTGAAGGCGAAGGCCGATACCACCGACTTCCCCCTCAATCCAGAAATCATGTGCCTACCCATCACTTAACACTCTCCTAGATAACTTGACCTCAAAATCAAAATCAAAATCATCTTCATCATCATCATCATCTCAATCTCCACTCACTCCTACTTCCCCACAATCACACGCCCAACCTCCCATATCCTTCCGCGGAGGCTTCTCAATGCCTACCTAGCTCGCGAGCATAAAATGGCTTTTGTTTCCTGGCCCACCAGGTTCAAAAACGCCTTGTCAAACGGTCTGCATGTTGTACCACCCCAGTAGATCTATGTTTGTACTCCTTAATTGAAACGATCACGATGGAGCTGGCAGACCGACTCCGGCTCGGGTGGTGATCACCTTATCTTGGAACGTCCCCATCGTCCCGCTCCCATCTGAAGGCTACATACAATGCAGGCCGCTGACCTCGATTGGTTGATATGCATCCAAGTGGCGCCTCATGTGGCGCCTCATGATGTTGTCTCAGATGAATTTCGAGCCCTAAACTCCACGGAGAGATGCCCTACTCCCCTCCTCTTCCTCGTTACACCACCTTTCCACCAAACCATATTGTTCTGACCATAAAAATTACCCGCTCGAGCCTGGAAGCCAAGGTGGTATACGTGTAGGCATCGGAGAAGTGAATGTAGTCCGCTACAATTGGTTGACCTCGATAATAGAGTTCTGACATAATTACTCACAGCTTCAAATCGGGCAGCCGCTCAATAGTTGTAAAATCGAAGCATATGTGAATTGCTGAAAATTGAATTTACTCCTCAAAAGGTTTAGTCGGTTTGA
Organism: Myriosclerotinia curreyana; assembly: GCA_002162495.1. Taxonomy (NCBI): domain Eukaryota; kingdom Fungi; phylum Ascomycota; class Leotiomycetes; order Helotiales; family Sclerotiniaceae; genus Myriosclerotinia; species Myriosclerotinia curreyana. The sequence continues at coordinate 17,697 of NGKJ01000074.1, read as the reverse complement.
AATTTGACTTTATCCGGAATCACTATCACTCACTCTCCACAACCTGTCATCATCACACCCTTGCACAACCTTCATAAGCAGTATTATTGTATGAGATGAACTTTTACAAACAGATTCGACTTTTAATCCAATTAGTAACGGAGATACAGCTTGAAATGGTAGCAAAAAAATGGAGGCACGTTTTCATTAGCAATGGTCCGTCAAAGGCCCGGCGATTTAAGGTGACATAAAATATCCTTAATATATTGAGCAGGGAAGTAATTGTAGGATGGGTGATGAAAACAGAAAGAGAATATCAGATTGTGCGGAACAACTGATCACTTGAAAGTGCTGTGGTCCAAAGTATCACGAACAGTGACTTACTGGTCGCAGACTTCATGGATTCATCACAGAAGATGAATGCCGTCAAACCATTGTATTATCATATCAAAACTGTAGACCTTTACCTGTGACCGAAAACAGTTCATTCTTGAAGCGTCGCAGAAGACCCAAAGATTGAGATAATCACAAGGTAGGTGCTTCGAAACATTCTCTTCGCAGCTTCATGAAAGCAGCCTGCTTATGAGGGAAGGTAATTTCTCTTTCTTTTACGAAGCCAGCTTCTTGCAGATGTGAGATGAACCTGTGGGTAAATTAGAGGGAAACTGTGATGGAGAAGCGGAAAGATCTAGAAAAAGCGATAGATACCTCTCATTATCCACTCTAGGCTCAAGCACAAGAGAATTAGTCCTGTAATCCTGTACCAGAGCCCAGTGTGCTAAGGCAGTGATCCAGCATTGCACCCTATGCTTCCCTCGATGTGCTTCCTCTCCAACCAAAACGTGGACACCACGATCGAAGTCTCCTACGCTATCGCCTACATGCTTCCCAAGGATATCTTCTTTCGCCCAGTATAATTCAAAGTATCCAAAGGGCTTTCCGTCCCAAAGACCAATGACGGGGAATGAATGATTAGAAGTCAAATTATCTTTGAGAAATTTTTCCTGTGTAGCAATTGGACCAGAGCAGCCCCAAAACTTGTCGACCCGAGGGATATTCATCCAGCGATTCAAAAGCTGGAGGTCCGTCATTTCAGTCGTGTTCTCTATTTGCTGTGCAATAGTGCTGGAAGATACGGTTGGCGAATCCGTGGAAAGATGGGCTTCAATAGAGGAGAGCGATGAATTGGTAGCATGATGTCGAAAAGGCGCTGAGATTGAGGTTGGGCCATAATATATTACAGGCTTGGGGGACAAGGAGGCGACTCTAAAAGATAAATATTGCCCCAAACTAGGGACATAACGTGTATAAAATGTTTCCCCTTGACGAGGCGGCTTAGGGCGCAGGGGGTGGCGCACACCTGACGTATTCGTGTATTGTAGGGGTGGTGGTGGGTAATATGTTGGTAAATGACTTCCAGATGAGAAAGGCCCAATGGAAGCTGGCGAACATACACCTGAAAAAGCGAATGATTCAGTAGAATCTTTCTTGTTACTGGGAGACTGGTTGCTAGTCATACCACGGATAGGGGAGCTCGTACGACTGCCCTGCGGGGAAGCTAGGGATATGTTTGGACTGAAACTAAAGAGAAACAACCTTGCCGACAATTGCCAGAACGCTCTCCTTGAAGTGAACATCTCTGACCATCCCTCAAGTGTGTTCTCGTCTATCGCCAAGCCAACTGTTGAATCGTCCGATGTTATTAAACCCATTCTTTCAAGCTTTTGTATCAAATTCCGTCCCCTTAGCACACCTTCCCTTTTAATTTGCACGCGCCAATCCGCCTTCGGCTTTCCGGCATCGGGTGTATTTTTCGAAGCCGTCGTGGTAATATGTGGTGATGGTTCTGGTTGATGGAAATACCAGTATAAAGTTGCCCAGAGCATCATTGCGATCTGCCGAGTGGGGCTGATAGGAGTTTTGAAATCATTACTTGAGGGGTTCGAGATGGAAGAAATAAAAAGGCTGTCGTTGCGTAAAGTCGGAAGTCTGAAGGGATGTATATGTCCATGTCGATGTCGATGTCGCTCCGTTGAAACACCTTCAAGCTCTGTATCGCTGGAACCGCTGTTGTTAGAAGGGTGTTCATCCGAATAATCTTCGGTCTGGATAATAACGGTCCAACCAGCAGGGAAGATGCTGTTGTGTTGTGTATTCAACTCGTTCGCCTTGAAGAAGAAGCCGCCAAAAACGGGGTTCACTGTGAGATGGTAGCCATTTGGCAAATGCACAATAGTGCTGGTAGAAACCATACTTCCAAATATGGTGCACAGTAAATCGCTCCGACCCGAAGAGTTTCTCGTTGCTATGATATACCGGTAACTGAGAATATTGCAGTGAAGATCATGAAGTCAGTAAAGGAAATAAATGTCTGGAAGATGGAAGAGCATGGTGGGGTGGTATGAGGGACGAGGTGGGGGAGAGGTGGGAGGTACTGTATCATCCAATTGATGTTGGTAATGCGCGTTGTTTGAGTGGAACAAACAATGGCTCCGTAGCTAGTCTCTGAATAACTCGATACCTACAGATAAATTGTGAGTAAGGATTATTGGTGCGTTTCTTCGTGGAAGTAAAGGTTAACAAACCAAGCCTTACTCACCAATTTCTTTCTTGGTGGAGGCAATCAATAATGTATACAAATACGTTGAATACGTAGAAGAACGAATTTGGGTAACGTGATTACCTAGTCAATAATACGAGGTATGTGCAGCAATTGCAACCAAGTTATATATACATCATAATATGATATATGATACAAAGTATATGATATAAATATCCTTCTATTTCACTCATTATTGATTGATTAATACCTATACCTATACCTATATCAATACAGATACACTTTACCCAAGCAACCAGGAGGACTTTGCTTCCCAAGGAGATATCAGAATAAGGTAACTTACTACCTTACAAGTACTATATACAAACAATCAATCAATAGCTAATTGTTGTTGAATTCTGATGCAATAAAGCAGTATTTAAATGCTGCATCTAGTAGATCACGTCTAAACAGAGCTGCTAGGCTCAGTTTGAGATCCTTTCGCCTTTGCTGTTGTTCTTTTGGCTAATATCGTAATACCGTCGACTCGAAGCATATTATACTTAGGTGATTCGCAAAACGTCATGAAGCTATTGCTGGTATGTACTTCGTACCATAACGGTGGGTCTGAGGTTACATATCTGAGTGATTTATTGCCACCGTCAAGTTTGGAATGGCTGGGCCAGATTGCTCAATCTATCAATGTGTACAGACATTAGCAATGAGTAATGTGTTACGTGTGTAAGCAACATGACAGCGGCAGTGTAACACAGCTCGTTTTTTGCGATGATTAATCAGATAAACATAACGAGACAACCGTATTCAGGCTGGGTTGGAAGTACAATCGAGCTTGATACAGTTTCGAATGGATAACATCTTATTGATATAGGCTCAGAACCTCAGCCCAAGTCAGAGATGAGGATTTTAGTACTCGAGTATATGTGTAGGGGTGGCATGTACCAATTTCAATCACGTCACGGTCATGCAAATGAGACTTGGGTCAGTTACCGGTATCGGTTCTTTCTTTCAGCTGTCAGATTCTGAGACTGCCATTACCC
>NGKJ01000073.1:152283-167583 GCA_002162495.1 Myriosclerotinia curreyana | reverse complement strand
ATTTTTAAATAAAAAAGAAGAATATAAAATAGTTTTTAAATTTGTTTTAAAAAGAAAAATAAAATTTAAAGATATAAAATTAGCCTTAGATTTAATTAAAAATTATATTAAGGAAAAGTATAATAAAAAGATTAAATCTATAAATTTCAAAATAAGGAATATAGTTATATTATATAATTTAAAAACAATTAAAAAGAAATTAAGATTTAAATAAAAAAATCCTTTTATAATAAATAAATATAAAAAAGATTATTAAAAATCTTATAAATTAAAATAAATTAATAATATTTAAATTCCTAAAATATACTATAAGGATTATTTTAAAAAGTTTTAATTAAAAAAAGGATTTTTAATGATTAAAGAGGAAAAAAACTTACTTATATATCAAAATATTAAAATTAAAAATAGAATAAGAAAATTGCTGTAAATAATAAAAGAATTAATAAAGATTCTAAAAGTAAAAAAGAAAAAATAAAATAAAATAAATTAGTTTAAAGAAAAGTTGTATTAAATAAAATTATAGATTTTATTAGGATTAGGGTATATGATAAGGGTATAAGCTAAAAAAGTATTAAAGGATATAGATTAGGGTTTTAGGAAAAGTAGAAGGAAAAGGGTTTAAAGTATAATACTTAAATAGATTTATTGTTTTATAAGATTAGTATTAGTTGTATATATAGATTGTAAAGGTGTTTGAAACCTTTTCCTCTTTAATAGATATAGAAAATGGGAATAAAGGGGTAGATTACATAATTTAGCTTAGTTTAGGTAGATATATGTGGATTTTTGGATTATTTGCCTTTTAGGAAATATATCCCACTTTTCATATATAAATAAAACATATTTCTCCGGCTGATTATTATCTGGGTGAAAAGATTGTGTTTAGGAGATAGGGGAAAGCAGGGAAGTTAGACAGATGGGAATATTGGAAAGTGCTAACCGGATTAGCAAATCACGTCATGTGATTACATTCCGAGGTCGTACCTGCTTTTTGAGGCCTTAGCGCGGTATCGCTGTTTACCCCTCCCCCACCTAGATACAACGACCTAGAAATCTTTGACGTTCACCGACCAACGCCAGTAAGCTCAAGTTCGTTCCGGCAGTTGAAATACCTTCTTTCCGTCCAATAGGGCTCCCTGTTATATGAATTCCTTGCTCTCTATCGGACGCAGTATCATCACATCTGCACCTCGAATAGTCTCAGCTCGTCAGACAATGGTAACAGTTCGTACCATGTCCACTGCATCTACCATCAACATGCCACGTGATCCAAACACCTTGTCGAATTACAATAATTGGAGAACGAAGCATACAATCGCCGATCTATCTATTGATTTCAAGAAACAGCGAGTTCATGGCACAGTTACACTACAGCTTGAATCTATGACGGATAAGGAATCTAATGAGATTATCCTCGATACTAGCTTCGTTGATGTGCAAAATGTTGCAGTTGATGGCAATAAGACCGGAGAATGGACTCTCAAGAAACGCACTGAACCCTACGGTAGTCCTCTGTCTGTGAAGATTCCCGGTGGAGCAGCAAAGGGTACCACCGTGGCACTCGACATCACACTATCGACCACGGACAAATGCACAGCTCTCCAATGGCTCACCCCCGCTCAGACCTCGAACAAAAGGTTCCCATATATGTTCTCTCAATGCCAAGCCATTCATAACCGCTCCATCTTTCCTTGTCAGGATACTCCTGATGTGAAGAGCACATACGATTTCCGAATTCGTTCTCCTCTTCCTGTCCTTGCAAGTGGCTTGCCTAGAGGTGCAACTTCGTTCGTTCATGGCGAAAATGGAGAACCTGGAACCCTCCTCTACTCCTTCTACCAGGAAATCCCTATGCCAGCTTATCTCTTCGCTCTCGCATCGGGCGATATAGCCACTGCATCTATCGGACCACGTTCCCTCGTTTCTACTGGTCCGGAGGAACTTTTAGGGGCTAAATGGGAACTCGAGAGAGATACTGAGAAATTTATCGAAGCTATTGAGAAGATTGTCTACCCTTATGAGTGGACTCAATACAATGTTCTAGTCTTACCACCAAGCTTCCCTTATGGTGGCATGGAAAATCCAGTATTTACTTTCGCTACACCCACTATTATTAGTGGAGATCGAGAGAATGTTGATGTGATTGCTCATGAGCTGGCTCACAGCTGGAGTGGTAACTTGGTATCTAATGCTAGTTGGGAGCACTTGTACGTCAAGAATTTTCCAATTATCCTTAATCGCTAGAGTATCTTCCAGAAATGGAGTATCTGTAGATTTTGATTTACTTAGCTAACTTATCTCAAAGCTGGTTGAATGAGGGCTGGACAATCTATCTGGAGAGACGAATCATCGCTTCTGTTCATGGAGATGCATATAGAGATTTTTCTTCGATTATTGGATGGAAGGCTCTTGGTGGGTGTTTTTTAAAAATCTAAATGAAAGATACTAATTCTTGTATGCAGAGGACTCCGTACAGCTGTATGGCGAAGATCATGAATTCACAAAGTTAGTTGTTGATCTCAAGGGTAAGGACCCTGATGATGCCTTCAGCAGCGTTCCTTATGAGAAGGTTGGTAAAATTGATATCCAGATATCTTCTCTGTCGTCTAACAATGTTAGGGTTTCCACTTCCTCTACTACCTCGAGAGACTTGTTGGTAAACCAACCTGGGACAAATTCATTCCACACTACTTCACCACCTGGAAGAGAAAATCTCTTGATTCTTATGAATTCAAAGCTACCCTTCTTGAGTTCTTCGCCTCCGACAAAGCTGCTGCCAAGGCTCTGGAATCGGTTGACTGGAATTCTTGGTTCTATAAGCCAGGCCTTCCACCCAAGCCGGAGTTTGACACAAGCATGGTGGATGAATGCTATGCTCTAGCCAAGAAGTGGGAGTCGAAGGTAAGTTATCCCTCAAATCAATTCTTTACGAGCTGACGAACTCCCCCCAGGATTTCACTCCCTCCCCATCCGACATTGAAGGCTGGTCTGCCAACCAAGTAGTTGTCTTCCTCCAACAAGTCCAACTCTTCACCACCCCCCTCACCCCAGCTCAAAGTCAAGCAATGGGTAAAACCTACTCCCTCGTGAATACCCACAACGTCGAGCTCAGCTCCCGCTATTTTGGTGTCGGATTGGCCGCAAAGGATGAATCCGTATACCAGCCCACTGCCGAGTTGCTGGGTAAAGTAGGTAGGATGAAGTTTGTGAGAACACTTTACAGGAAATTGGTGGTAGTTGACAGGAAACTCGCTGAGGAAACTTTTGAGAAGAACAAGGACTTCTATCATCCGATTTGTAGAGAGCAGGTAGAAAAGGATTTGAAGGAGTAAAGATAGTGATGGTGTTTGAGGTTGAGGATGTGCATGAAGGTATTAAAAAGCGGATACCCTATGCTGCGATTTTCTCATGATGAATTGGACATTCATTGCTTGCTCTGCGCTCGCATACATTACAGTGGATGAATTACAAAATTTGAACGCGCTTTACGGATCAACAATTTGCTTCATAGAAATATTGTACGAAGCTGTTATGGATCATGTATACGTGAACTAGGTAAAGTATTTCCTTCTCGTTTCTTCCCTTTCCTTCGTTTCTCCCTTTTTTTATGTTGTTTCAATTATCAGCCATCTTTCCTTCAGACATCGAAAAGCTTTCTTTAGAACAAGGGTCAGTAATTCTTCCCGCCGCAGAGCGTCCTTCAGTTGAGTTGTCTGCAATAATGACTCAGAAATTGGGATGCTCTATCTGCAGGGGGTAGGTGTAGCTAGGTTACACACTGCATGTTTTTTCTACTCAAAAGCGGACTTTTGACTGAGCGAAGAAAACCCGCGGGTAATAGATACCCGCGGATTATCCGCCCGTGAGTGACCCGTAGAGAGGTCTACCCAAGTGTCCACAGGTACCCGCAAGCAAGTCACATAATATAAATCTGGGAATAGCCTCAAAAATTAAGCGAAAATTTACAGTTTGCAAGTTATTTGCGCATAACCCGCTAATGATTTATGGGTTATCCGCAAATAACCTGTGAACAATCCACCAACCCATCAACCCACATGTTTAGTGGATTATCCATAGGTTATTTGTACCCGCCCCATAGATACCCGTTCAGGTTTCACAATAACCTGCCCTGCAAGCGGATAACCCGCGGAGTACCCGCTGAGCCAATAACCCGTTTCGCGGGTACCTGTTGCGCAGTCTGCCGGGCCGGGGCCCCGGCCCCGGCCCACTGCCACTGCCGGACTTGGAGCTTGAAATTTAAACTGTTTCGAGAGGTGAAGTTTAGTATTCATATTTTCATTTGCTTTGGGTATTGAGCCCCCCTTTTTTCAATCTTGACATAATATCTATATAGGTAAGGGTGGAGATCAGGACAAAAGGGGTTGTTGTTCGTGCTAGATTTGAATATCGAATAGTCTCTTCGGCTTGTATATTCTATAAGACTCTCTACTAGGGTTTGTAAGTCCGAACTTCATGGATTTGTCATCTCCTGTATCATTCAGCGAAAGCCCCGGTCGCTTCAATTACACTGGGCTACCAATAAATGAGACGAGAGACAAGGCTGTGAATCAGAATGAAACACGATGAATGATAAGTGTATCAATTGGTGTAGCTAAGCTAAAGAGACCATTCGGTGTCTGAACCTGGCACACACGTTTGAGAGTGGCATAAGACGAGGTATACAAGGCAACGAGAGTATAGAATTGTTGAACTTGAGATCGGATACTGAATAGTTTTATATTTCGCGTGAGTGCTTTTTTCTCGAGTATTGGTGTTCTGCTTGATAAGATCGAGTGGAGCTCAGTTTGAAGTTTGAAATTGAAGTTTGAAGCGCCGATTGACAAAGATCGAATGGTGGTTGTGCTTGAGTAGTTTGCTCGAATTGAGTGGTTTGAGCTTTGGCGCAACCGTTGTTATTTCACAAGATCGAATGGTGCTGCGAGTTGTTGATGCTTCGAAGACCAAGTGGTGGTTTCTTTAAGGTTTGGTATTCACCAAACTGAAAGGTGATGTTTGATGTTGGCAGTAGTGTTGGGTTGGTGATGCAGTTTGAATCGAGAAAAATCATTGGCGTTAGGCATTACTAGTATTAGAGATATCAATATTTCAAACAAGTTCAATGTCCCACACAAGTCCAATCTACCAAATGATGTTAAAGTCCCGAATTAAGCCTATACATTGAGTGAAATCAACACTCCATATGAATTTAATCTACAGAATAAAGTCGACATACCATATGAATACAATCTCTCATGTAAATCCAATATCTCAGGAGAATTCAATGCCCCGACTAAATTCAATTTCCCAAGTGATTTCAATGTTCTAAGTAAGGACTATCTCCCAAATGAATCTAACGTTCCAGATAATCCTAATATATCAAAAACATTGAACTGTCTACTTAGATAGCATGCAATTAACCACCGCGATATCGATCACATCCTTAACGATTGGCTCCGAAGACCACGCAGACCATCGCTCGGCTAACTTTTCTCGAGCCCCAAGTTTTGACAAACAGAATACCACGAATCAGCATCCTAATACCACGAATCAGCATCCTAATACCACGAATCAGCATTCTAATACCACAAATCAGCATCCTAATACCACGAATCAGCATCCTACCTTCAACCTTACGGCATCATAGCTATTCACAATTCATCGCAGTCTGTCATATATAGCGGGAGGCAAATTAATTCTAAGATTAGCCGATTCAGTCCTAAATCCTCGGGAGTGTCTAATTTGTAACTAAATCTCTGTCCGTCGTAAAACCAATAGTCAGCGTCCCCCGCAAATCTCACATACTACATGACTTCACGATTTACACTTAAACTTTCGACATACCCATCTTTTCATCAAAGACTGAAGGCGTCTAATGTTCAAGTAAAGTGCCCTTCTGTTCCATGTCTAGTATTCGAGTTTCATTGACGTGTAAATGAATAGAAATGGAAACTTTGACGATCTCCTCCCGCGTCTGATTTAGGGAATTCAATATTTATAATCTAATTAAATCATAGATACTACTCAAATTTATATCGCGTTTCCTTTCAGCAAATTACCTAGCCACCAAAATATTGATTCATCTCTCATTGAAGATTCACATTGAAAACCACCACTGTCCTCCAAATGCCGTTAACAGAAATACTGGAAATAGTAGATCATCAAACCGAAATATGGGCAATTAAAACTCGTATTGCAGTGACAAATGCAGTGCCTCAGCATCTATCGTTCTCTCAATATCACCATGAACTCGCACAATTACCCGTCAATTCCAAATATTTGCTTCAGTAATATCATCGGACTTGCTACTTCATGGAATTCAAGCCCCTTGATCCTGTTGCTTTGGGATGGACCGGGCTTCATTTTCGAAGTTTCATATTATTTATCTCGGTAGTTGTTTGAAATTAAAATCTAACGCTTCACTTTAGAGAAATATCTGCAAGATCAAGATATCATAAAAGTGATGGATTAGTTGGTCTTATGTCATTCGGTCTTGTCTTTCAGCCTTAGTACTCCTTGCTTTGATAATAGCCATAAACTATTCTCTCTCAGCCAAATGGCCCCAAAGGATATGTGGATATTGATCAAGGAATTGTGTACGAGTCCGAAAGTGGAATTTGACACGACTCTTAGTGCAAGAGTGGCATATTTTCCCTCCTGCACTACCAATGGCATTTCCACATACCAACAATCAGATGGGAGCGGGGGGAGTAGTTGGATGAGAATATAGTCATCCAAACAAAATCACAATTGAAAGCACCAGTGTAGCTGAGAGTGTGTGTGTGATACATTGCACCACTTCGCGCTGGTTTTCCGATAGCTATCATTCTCTAAGCCCCATAATACTTAGCCTTGTATGTCATAATTTTAGTGAACTTGGTCGTCCTCACGTCGGAGACTTCTCGCTCTGGGTTTCCGAACTAATATCAAAATTTTGCATGTCTACACCTGGGTTTGTAGTGAGTTGATACCCTTGGAATTCTTTTGGCTAGTTTCTGGGTCTATGGTTTTCAATAGTTCGTACTGCAATCGGAGAATGAGCGATTCTTTGATTCTTCAGATCTAATGATAAAATATGAGCATTTAGAACATTGAATAATTTGGTAGATTAAAATCATTGGAAAGATTCAATTTATTGAAAATCCAAATCTGGACGACAGTGCGGGCTATCAGAGAGCCTTTTCAAGAACTCTTCCAAAGAATCTTGATGCCGCGGAAAATATTGAGGAAAATATATCCACTGTAGAGATGAACTCTATAGGTACTTAGGATCTATAAAACTTCAGAGAAAAAGATTGCCGCCTTGAACTTTCTCAATGGGTACAGATTGGGAAACGGAATCGGCCATAGGTGCGGATATTCAGAATTGGAGTTGAATCTCATAGAATTCACCCGAAAGAATCAAGAACATGCAATGTATTTCGGACTTCTACTTTCATTCCGAAAGAATGAGATATGTCAAAACTTGCGTTCCATTCTCACTTTGTGCTTCAGTCTCTTTCAAGTGAAATTTTTTGAACGAATCAATCTGAGTAAAAATCAGACAGGCAACAAAAGCTTCGATGACATGTCCCAATCCCATACTATTTTACTCTGAATCCATTCGAAAATTTCCAGGCACGCAAAGAACTGCAGTGTCTCACCAATGAAAGGTTTTGAAGGGAAACATTTCGAAGGCTCCGAAGTTTCATTCCAAATGCTCCGAAATATATCTTAGATATGCAACAAAACTAAAACAAAACATCTAGTGAAGATTCCGAATAGAAAGATCCATAGTAGAAAATATGAGAGTAGAAGGGTTAGGAGGATTCTAAGCATAAAGATTCTGAGCAAAGCAGAGATTCTGAATAAATATACAGTTTCACAATTGATAGAAAGAACTGTCCTAAATAGAACCCTATTGATCACTCACTTCTCTCTCCATCTAGTCACCCATCCCTACCAAAAGACGACCCCCTGTCACTATCACTAGCTCACCGAGCCTACCCCACTAAGGTTACCCCCTCGCTTAATCTCGTCAAAAAATTCTTTACAAACCCTTTAAAGATTCTTCTCTTTAGTGTACTCTAAATAAATTCAAACAAAACAACACGCCTTAACAAATCACCAAGCAAAAGCCTGCCCGGCTAGCTCAATCGGTAGAGCGTGTGACTCTTAATCACAAGGTTGGGGGTTCGACCCCCCCGTTGGGCTCAATCCCCATCATAAGTACTTGATATTTTTGGAGTGCTTTTTTTGAAGTTTTTTTCTTTGGATTTTCTGAAAGATAGTTTTGGAATTTTTGGAGCATGTTTTTTTAACGGTTTGGCTTGAGCTGGAGGGTGTAGAGGAGAAAGGACTAATGACCTCGCATGCCGCTAGTGTGGAGTGAATGCTTAATTCACATTTCCCTCTTCTTTTACCCCGCTATTCCGTAATGACCGAAGGTACCTGAAAGCTTGAGGAAGTTATTTAAGATGCTATCATACATTCATTCATGAAGAGAATCGAACAAAGCGCAAGACGCTGAACTGAGCCAACTTTAGAACCGGCCAGCCATCACTGCACGCTTTTGATCTTCAAGTTTAGAGCTTGTGGTATTCCGGGGTTGGGCAACGATGGGTATTGTAGAGAGACAAGGTGGTTCAGTAAGCAAGATTAGATGAAAGAAAAAAGTTGAATATGGTAGCTTCGAGTGGATCGTTGTTAGACTTTTTGACTGAGAGTACGATGTCTCTCAAAGTTGGCGACAATAGATACAATTAATTACAACAAGACTACGATCTGGTCTACAGACAATAGCAAATTTCTGAAAAGAGATGAGACCAACACACAGGAGATAGTGGGATAACCAGAAAAACTTGCGGTGTAAGAGCCAAATTGAGCACCGCCCAAACTCTGTTGTTAGCTTTGTTTGAGGAAATTTGCTTGTTTTTGCCGCAATTTCATGGGCAAATATACCCCTGCCACATCCCCAATTGGGTGTGGTCTTCCTGAAGCGTCAACCCTATTTGCATTCGTGGGTATTCAGAAAGTTCTATGAAAGAACAATAGCTTTATGCATCCTCTTGAGGCAGAAAGTCATTCACCATTAGCCAACTTTACCCACATTTCTGATGTCAGGTGTTACGGTTGTACAATGAATATCCACAAAAGCAGGGTTTGACTGAAGAATGATGTGCGAGCTGATTGAAGTTGAATATAATCACCATTCTCTCTCACCCGAGGCTTATCCGCTTTGCTACGAGCAAGTCGAAGTACGGGATATATAAGAGCCCGCTACGCTCGTTTGGAAAGGCAACAGGAAAGGCAAGCAATCAAAGATTTTGCCGAGGAGCAAAGATGATCGAAGACGCCTCAAAGTTGATGGAAGAACGACAGCTTGCATCAATGGTATAGACTCTTGAACATAATCTTTGACTCAAATTTTCGAAGGAAAACCTGAGTAATAATTACAGTTCTGGACGAGGCCTGCTCAGTATCCGAGATTCGTAAGTCTCATAGGTAATGACAGCAGAAATTTTATTTGGTTAATGACAAAATAATCAAGATGGAATGATAGTTGAGTAAACTGAGGATTCACGCCCTCTTCCAGATTGTCAATATCGGTGTTCGTCAATTTACTTGGCGTGTGTAGAATGTATCGGCCAAATTCTGTATCCCTATTTCCTTTTCGCCTCGCTATTATGCCTGGATATACTTCGGTGCTTATATAGTCGACCTCTGCAAAGAGTTTTGGAGCTTGGTTCTCGAGGTCTTTGATAATATTTGATTGGTCCTTAGTACCATTTTTTCCTACTTTGACTTCTGATATTTGCAGAAGATGTTCTTGATCTTTGCTGTCCTTCAGATCTATAATTCCAGTGTTCTGTTGTCTCCATAATACCGGGCCTTGGTACTTTTCATCGCTGTTCAAGTGTACATCTTCCCCTTCCCAATCCATTTCAGTCTTTAGAGTCCTCTATATCGCCTATTCTATATACTCAAAGCTAAAATTTGCGTGAGTAAACCAGGGATAGAACAGTTCGATTGCAAATCCGATATTCGCTATGCAATACGTGAAGGGGGGGATTACTCGAATGTGAATCAAGTCTTTGCCAGGGTGTTGATACTCCGGAGTATAGTTTAGCATTGAGAGGACTCAAATTCTTGGATTCGTTCGAAGACTGTACCAATCAAAATAGTTGCGAATAGTTCAAACATTAAAGCTATTCCAAACTTTGAAAGACTCTTAAACATTACAAACCTAGACCTGATCTGCTGGTCCGGACTATCGCATGCTCTAATCCTCACTCGCATACCCCCACCCATAGAATAATGAATCCCCTCCTCTACCCCTCTAACTCTACACCTCTCACCTATTAACCCATTAAGCGAATTAGAGTTAGCCATATATAAGCACCATCTACCACAGAAACCCAAAACGGCATATCTAAATCCTAAGAACATGGACAGGGTCTTATTCTGCTAGCCAAGACATTGAGGAATCGAATAGATAGAATACTAGAATGAGACCATTTCACTCGATCTATATAAAATAGGGTTAGAAAACAGAAGGAAATAGTTGGGTATAGCGTAAAAAGCTATTATCCGAAATGCGAATGATCATGGAATGTCCAACGACAACAACAAACAACTCTTTTCATCCGTGAAATGAGATCAGATAGGATAGAAGTAAGATTGAAAACGACAACAACCAAAAGTAAAAATTAATGGATAAAAAACCAGGACAACATGTATACAATGGTAAGATTACATAAACCATCAAAACTGTCAAGTAAATTCTTCCGAGGAACTGCTTCGATGGGGGAAGAAACCCATGAACTGACGCAAATTCCGATCGCTAGTTCCTTGATACTGTACCAAGACCAGAGCATCAACAACTTAAATAGCAATGGATGCTCCCATCTCACACAAGATCAGAATTTCCATTCACCGCTGTGGATTAGGTCTCGATAGTACTTATTTGACCATGTGAATCATCATCTATAACTCATTATCTTCCCACCCATTCACACACCGATCTCGATAGTCTAACAAGATACGTAGTGAATGATGTGAAATGCCTCCTTTAGAAATCTATTCTCCACCCTTCCATTACGAACCTGAACCTTAACCGAGAACGAAATGAATCTCAAGCAGCTCTTATATGAACACCTACTCACTCTAGGAAGAAACTTCGAACCATTCTTAAAGAACGAATCACTATCAGACTATTAAGTTGCTTCAATTTAGTTCAACCCAGTTCAACCCAGTCCAAGCTCTTCAAATTTTTCAAATTAGACCCAAATAGCTGTGTCCTGGTAGAGGTAAGAGGGGCTTAATATATAGCACACAGAAGACTATAAAAGGGAAGCGGGAAGGGGTCAAGAGAAGATGTGATACCGGCATAGAATTTAACAGCAGAGAGTGAAGGAGTTAAGCGGAGAATTATGCCTGAGCAAAGACAGTGGTTAGTACATTATCTCAAGATTAACAATGAAAATATTAAACAACAAGTAAAGATATACTTTCCTCCTATCTCATCTGCTCACTACTCACAAGATGAGCACACTTGAATCAAAGTTAAACCCTATCTTCGATCAAAGGAGAGCGCAGCTCTTTCAAATCAATACTTGGTGATGTACCTTAGCGATATTTTCTTGGCTAAATCAATACTTGGTGATGTACTTCAACGACAACTTCTTAGCTATATAAATAGTAGATTAAAGAGAATTCAACTCGCAAATCCATAACATCATATGATCACAAAATCAAAAAGAGAATTAAGATATAGTGAATACTGCCTTACCCACTTACACTCATATCTATACCCATCCCCATCCCTAGCAAAAGCCAAGAACACTCAAGGACACTCGAGGCCAAAAAATCCAAAGGAAAGTGAATACCCCCTTCCCCAAACAACCCCTTTCACAAGATAAAAGAACAACTCTTCTTCTTTTGAAATCATCATACAGCACATAAATTACAATCGAAAGATGTTACAAGATATTAAGTTTGGAATCCACCAGCTAGAGTCCAGGATTTCCTTCATAAGGTTCTCCCATATGTACTAGTGCTTTAGTATTCCACCTCAACTTGCAGTTTCGAGGACGGTTTGGATATAATCCGAAAACGAATACTAGTAAAAATTATAGACAACGGCAATGGAGGGATTAATTACAATCAACACTCCGCCCCCAAATCGATAATCTAAACTATAAATCGGCAATCAAAACACTCTTCTCCTAATATCTCATCCCAACAATCCACAAGCTTCTCCCTTTGCCCAAGACCACACACACTTCCCCAAGCTTCACATCAATACTATGCACAGATTGCGATTTATCCCTATAACTGGAGTGGAAATCCTGCGGTTGTACTTTGAATTATAGGAGAGTATTAGAGGTTTGAGGTTTTTATATAATGCTAGTGGGGAGTGGGTGTTGGGGAGGGAAGTGGGTTTTGGGGGGACGAGGGAGGGGATGGGGAGGGAATGAGGAGGTGGAAATGAGAATTACGGGATATAGTGAATACCTACTCCCTAAGGAGAGGGAAAGGGAGAAAGATTAAGAAGTTCAATTGTATAGAAATTACAAATGAACAAACAAATATCTCACCCGCATCAAAAATTTAGAGATGCTGGACCTTTGTAGTAGAAGAACTGGGATAGAATAGAATAAGATGAGAAATAAGAAGAGAATCAAATGCACAAGACAACAAATCTCTCACCTCCCACCTTCCCCAGTATAAAAAGATGCAATCCTATCATTCATATCATTCACATCACCATGAACCAATCCAATACAGCCAAGCCAAAAGGGGGAGTGAATGAATGAATGAATAAATATATTTGTTGTGTAGGTAGGTAATAAGTAGGTAGGTTGGAGGTTGGAAGTTTGGTGTGGAGATTGTGAAATAGTAAGAGGATGTAATGATAGGGAATCCCTCTATGTGATGATGATTATAATAACTGTAGGAGAACAATAATAATAATATGCAAGAAAAGAAAAGAAAAGAAAAGAAAAGAAAAGAAAAGAAAAGAAATCATAACAATCATAATAATAATAATAATAATAACAATACCAAATCAGATTCCCTTAACCCAACACAGCCTACTTCATGCAATACCATACATACTAATTGTGGGTGGCCTCACTTTCGCTCTTTTTTAGATGAATCTCTTGCTTCAGTAAACAATACCTTTTTTATACACAACAGCTTTTTTATATTAAAATCTGGAAAAATATATTTATTTGATACATTTTATAACAAAAAACATATAATATAATTATCAAAATTATATACTTAGAAAGCTAATCTTCTTTGCTATTCAAAAAGAATAAAAAATTATTTATATTTGCAGCATTAAATTCAATAAAATCAATATTCTTTTTAAATAAATTAAAAGAATCTTATTCAGTTATATTAATCCCCTTCTTTTTTTCTTTTAATTATATTATTTTAACTTTATGAATTTTATCCTATTTAGTAGTATTTTTTGAAGAATTAGGGATTAGTATTAATAGCTTTTTTAGAATTATCTCTTTTGCTTTTATAAAATCTTTAATTTATCTATTTCAAAGTTATTATTTTTTTCGTATTAATATCCCTCTTGCATTCAATGTATTTTTTATACCCTTTAACTTTTTATCCAATATTCTTCAAGATTTTTTTTTTTTTAATTTTGCTTTTTTTAACCTTTTTTGAATTAATTTATACTCTATTATTAATATATACATTTCTTCTTTAAATTGTAATCATTTCTTATTTATCTTTCTTGTTTTATTCTTTATTTAATATTATTAAAAAAAAGATTAATATTTAGTATTATTAAAATCTTTTTAATATAAAAAAAAGTTAATTTTATTTATAATATTCATATATCGCTTTTAAAAAAATAAGCTTAATATTATATATACTTTCTTATTAATAAACTCTATATAGCAATAAGCTTTATAAATAATATAAAATATAAATGAAAGTTCTAGTTCTTAATCCTTATAGTATTCCTTACTTTTCTTTTAGTATTTGTTGATATATTTATTTATTGATTTCTTTATAATATTAAAATTCAAAGAATATATACCTATATCTCTCTATTCATATAAAATAATTATTAGTTTTAATACTTTTTTTTATATTTTAAATAAATCTTATAATAAATAAAGAATAATATATTTGATATCGAAAATAGCTCTTAATTCTTTAATAACTTAATTATACTAATATTTCTATACTTTAAATACCTTTACATTTAATAGTTGGAATATATACATAAGGTATAATAAAAAAGTTTAAAGTTTAATCTTATATTTATTAGTTAATATAATAATCTCTTCAATATAATAAGATTTATAATTATTCTATAAAAGCATCTTCTATAAAAGATTTTCTTGATTTTCCAATATAATCTTTTTTTCTACTCTTTTTATAAAGTTTTTTAATTATACTATTGCAAAATCCTTATTAATATACTTTGATTCCAAAAACATTATGGTTTCAATATTATTAAAAAAGTGATCTAAATATCACAACTCTATATAATATCTTTTTACTATAATAAAAGTAATATTATTATAATTATTATTTATAGATATATTTTTAATAATTATAATTGATTTGTAATTTTTTAATAATTCTTTATATACCTTTTTAATATATACAAAAATAATTACTTTTTTACTAATTTTAATACTAATTTGTATTCTAAATTTGTTTATATTATAAAGGTTTTCAAGAGTAATATAATATTTTTTTAATATTTTTATATATACAAAAAACTATTTATTTATTATCTTAATATTATAAATATTGATTCTTTTATATAAAATAAGTTTTGTAATACAAATATAAAGGCTTAAATACTTTTTAAACTATTATTAAAACTATTTTTAAAAAAATATAATAAAAGAATTAAAACGATTTCGAATAAAAATATATATTACTACAAATATTTGATTTTTATTAATATACTTTTTATTAATAGATATTCTATGGATTTATAAAACAATAACGTTATTCTTTGTTAGTTTTATAATACTAACTTTCTCCTTTAGAAAAATAGGTATATAATTGAAAGATTAATATAAATACTATTGTAAGTATGTAGAAGAGATATTAAAGATTTTAACTATAAAAGTAACTGTTTCAATAAGGTTTTTTTTAGTTTAATTATATATATTTAATAATTGATTGGATTTGTTTTTATTTATTGTTGTATAGTTTTTATTAAGTTTTAATATATTTCTTATATAAATTTGATAGAAAATATTCATTGATATATGTTGAATTTTAAAATTAAAACTCTCATTAAACACTTAATAATATTAAGCGATATAAGCT
>NGKJ01000073.1:119830-146372 GCA_002162495.1 Myriosclerotinia curreyana | reverse complement strand
GTCTAATTCGGCCGGAATAGGCTAATCAGGCCGAAATCGTCTAATTAGGCCGAAATCGTCTAAAATGACCGGAAACGTCTAAAAAATCAATAAAGAAAATAAAGAACTCTTTATTTTAAAGAATATGAAAGAATGACGTAGGTGGCGTTAGTACAGGGGGCTAGAAAAAAGCATAAATAAGGGCTCTAGGTCCCGTAGTTTTAGCAATTAAGGTTTCAAGGATTCAACGTTTTATATATAATAAAATATACTATTATACTATTATACTCTTATACCGTACAGTATTAGTCATCTTCCCTTAGTTTTAGACCCCACTTGACCTAAAACACGTGACCTCCCAACAATATATAAAAAAGCTGTTGCGTATAAAAAAGGTATCGCTTATTAAAGCGAGAGATTTATTTAAAAGAGAGCGAAAGTGAGGCCACCCATAATTACATAGTATTCTCTCAAGTACGGAGTACAGCCAACCACTTTCCATAACATCCAACATCCAACATCCAACATCCAACATCCAACCTCAAACTTCCACTTCCACCTCAAAATCCAAATCCAACATCGGAACCGCATTTCATTTCATTTCATTTCATTTCCCCACTATCTCCTAATTCTCCTCTCCATTCCACCTCCATTCCACCTCCTTCCTCTCCTTTCTCTTTTCCCCCCTTCCACCAACAAAACAAAGTATTCCCAACAAACTACTCAAGTAAACACTATAACCAAAACTATAACCAAAGCTATAACCAAAGTTTTACTCTTTACTTCGTATATTATCGATCTATTTCGTATATTATCGATCTACTTTGTATAATCCAGACTATTAACTATTGGGAATACTGAAAGGACTTTCAAAGTAGAGTACCTAGTGGTTAATTTGGTTTATTATTTTTTGATGTTAATTTGGTTTATTATGTTTGATGTTATTTTTGATGTTATCTTTGATGTTGTTTTGGATGTTATCTTCAACATCATCTTCAACATCATCTTCATTTTCAATCATCCATTCATATCCCATCCATCCATTCATATCCCATCCATCGCTAGAAGACCAGGCCCGCTGGACACAAATAATCAATCAAATAATCAATCAATCAATCAATCAATCAATCAATCTAGAAGAGAGAACAGAACAGAACAGAAGACAGAAGTGAGAAGAAAGAAAAGACAATCGGAAAGAGAAGAGAAGAGAAGAGCTACTCATGATTTATCTAGACTATGCAGCTGACTATGCAGATAACTATGCAGATGAGATGACTGAACAGATACAATAATTGCTAGCAACAAAACCGAGGGAAGTTGACCTGCCCAAATTGAACCAACCAACCCACCAACCAACCAACCAATCGACCAATCGACCGACCATCTCGAGATTTGAGGAATTGAGAATGTAAGAGGAAGAAGAGAAGAAAAGAGAATAAAAAAGTATATACACCCTCCAACCATCAAGTCTTTCAAATCTACACCAAACATATCTTATAATCCACACACCATTATTCCACAACCAATTTTCCCACCACATTTCCATATCTCCCCATGTATTAATATCCAGGTATGACCACATATCCATCATCATCCCCATTCTTAAATTTCCAACTATAATAAACAAGTCTTAGCGCATTGCGCAATTATTCAATGATCGGATCTTCAGTTGGTGCCCCAGCCCCCACACCATCTTCTTTCTTCTGCGCACCTGCACCACCAAAAGCCCAACCCATCCAACTAGCCCTCTTAGCCTTGGTCTTATCCTCTTCCTCTTTATCCTGAACCAATTGCAATGGTTTTGGTTTGTTCCCGGCAAATTTTCTCGCTTCTTTTCGTGGAGGACTGTTGATACTTGGCGGTGTGCTGACCTCACCGCTATCTCCGCTTATACTACTGGTTTCGCTCCTGAGACCAGGGAAATTACCCACTGTGGGTACTTGTCCAAGAGATGGATGACGAGAAGTAGGTTTACCGGCCATGGGACCAGCGCCAAAAAAGGTTTGCGAGTGTCGGGGTGTTTGTGGTCCATGGAGGGGTGGTGAGGTTTGGCCACCTCTGTACATTTGATTGACGATTGATGCTCCACCGCCTGTGTATTGTTCGGATTTAGGACGAACTCCTTGTCGAACACTTGATGAACGGCCAACTCCAAATGGAATGCTAGGGGCAGTTTCTGGATCCTCAGTGAGAGTTGAATGACTCGTTTGCATAACTGATTGAGGTCGTGGTTTGCGACTACCCATGGCTACAGTCTTCGCACGTTGAAGAATTGATGCACCACTAGCTTGTTCTTTTGGTGGAGGTGGTGGGAGGTCTTTATCCTTATTGGCAGGTCCTTTGGTATCTCCAGATTTGAAGTCCGAGTCAAGAATTGTCTCGAAATCTTGATGTTGTAGAAGTCGCTCGATAATTTTGTTGATGTATAATGTTAAAGCTTTATTTTGGTCTTTGGCAGATTTCAGCTCTGCTTCAACGCGACGAAGGGAGTCATTTTCGCCTTCATTGTCGTTAAGCTCAGAAAGTTCATCTGCGAGAGAAGCTCCTGGAGATCTTCCCTCGAGAGCATTCAGCGCTTCAGCGTTTGAAGATGAACCCATGTATTCGAAATGTTCTTTCGAGAAATCGCCGTTCAATGTCTTCTCTTGTAAAAGTAATTGAAAACTCTCATTATCTTCCATCAATCTTGCATTCGTCATTCGTGCTTCCAAGAGTAATTTTTCAACCTCTTGCATTCGTCCACCTCCCATGTTTTCAGATTGAACCAATTTAATCTCAGCTTCTGCCAATTCTAATCGTAAGGATTCAATAAGTCTATCTTTTTGTAGGAGTAATTTGGAATTGTTTCGAGAATCGCTGCGATTTAAGCCGGATGCGGATGTAGGGGCGAATTGTCCATTTTCGACATTAGGGGAAGCATTATTTGCTTCAAATGTTAGCATAATGAATTGGATATCGCATGATATGATAACTTACAGCGTCTAGACAATCGCGATTCTTCATCTGATGAAGATCTTTGCGATAAAGAATCCTTCAATCGCTGGATGATTGTCTGCATCTCTTCTTCTCGATTCGCCATCTCTTCCCTCTCTTTTGTCATGGAACTTCTCTCGGCCTCGTAAATCGATTCCATCTCCCTTTTTTGTCGAAGAGCATCTCTCTTATCATTTTGTAAGGTCTCTAATTTCTCTTCATTCTCATGTAAACGATCCTCCAACTTCCCTTGTTCCTGTAAAGCTTCATCCAATCTTGATTGAAGAACCTGAGCTTGTTTTTGGAATTGCTCAGATATAGTTTCGGTTTTGCGAAGCCTCTCCTTCAAATCATCCAACAGAGCAATATTCTCGGCCCTTGCGTCATCATCTGCAATAGATGATACACTATTCGAGCTGAGATGGGACGCACCAGTGCCAGTGCCCGGTCGTTGCATGGCAGCTCGTGCGGATAATGGGGTACCACTGCGTATTGAACGACTTCGTACGTGTGTTCCGTTTGTAGTAGGTGAAGATTCTTTTGTTGGTGAACGAGTTGAAGTTCTTGTTGGTGTACCAGTACTTGAAGTATCTGATGGAGTTCTGCGACCAGTTCCTAAAGCCACTGGGGGTTTCTTTGTAGCTGCTGACATTGTGATTGCTTTTATGTTATAGGTATCCTGGATTGGGGGTATAATTTCCAAAGAAGGAAATGAAGGTTTCGTGATGAATTAATTGATCTGAAACGTATTACTTTGGTAGAAGTGAAAGTAATAGAGAATGTAGTGTGATTGGGGTAATGTATAGGTAGGTGTATTGTTATTGTTGTTGCATGAATAATGTTGATGTTTTATTAGTAATTTGTTGCCTCTTGCCGTTACCGATTGAACTTATTCTTGGACTTTTTCGTAGTAATACCTAGTAATAGGGCAGTGGCTTATGGCTTATGGCTTATGGCTTAGTATATAACGCCTCCCTTCTTCAGCTTATATGTAAAATAATAATAATACGGAAAGCTTTTATCGTAACGTCGTACTTCGTAAAAGATTCGTGAATATGAGGAGGTAAGAAAGTAAGAAGGTAAGAAGGTAAGAAGGAGATCTGGTACCGGTATGTTTATGGAGTACAGACACAGTAATAAGGGACCCAAGGGTAAAGATGCGGTGCGATAAGATTTCGTTATGTATCTTGTAGAGCATATACCGTAAATAGTTACCGCCCAAATGCTAATGTGAACGGTTGATGCGGTTGAAAACAAAAATACTGGGTATCGTAGGATCAAAAGATATAATTTCTTTTAACAAATAGGAGAGGAGGGAGTTGGAGTTGCTCTTTTTTTTATATGTATCCAAACTCCTTATTGTATGTATATATATATTCATTCTTATTATTCATTATTCATTATTCATTATTTATTATTTATTATTTGTATTTTATATTTTATATTTTATATATGATCCCTTGAGTGAGTGACTCCTGATTCCCTATATCTTTATATTCATGACTTGTACCTTGATATGGGTCTGGCTGTTCTCCAACTTCCCAGGTCCAACTTCCCTATGATCATTTCGCGAGAGTTATCCATACAAAATCGGCTTTTGTAGACCATAGACCATGCGTTTTGATGAATGCATAAGCATGAACATGAGTAGGTATGATTCTTCAATCCCCGTTCTTCGCCGTTTTCATAATAATGATAGAGACTTTTTTTTAGCTAACAAGAACATTCAAGGGGAAGAACTTCTAATTGTCAGTCTCATGAAAATATGAATCAAATACTTTACTAGTAGATTGATATCCATTTTGTTGTGACTCGTAAATAAGATTGATGATAATGATGATGATGATGCAGCAGCAGCACTTTGGTTAAGGTTGATCCTTAAGAATGAATTTCAATTTCACTTGAGGACATGAACTCGACTTAGGGATCCGTGAATCTGGGATCATCATTTCCTACTTGTTAGTATATGAATCTGTATACAATATCTGTGAAATAATACAGGACCATCCTACATTTACTACATTTGACGTCTCGATAGCTAGAACCTCTGAACATTATCCGTCTATTATCTCAATATTCAGACCCTCGCGAGATTTAACATTTTATCAATTTAGCATTATATTACAGTAATATTTCCGAAATAAGTATAATTCGTATATAATAATGTATAGGCATAAATTAAGCCAATTAGGACGAAGGGAACATTAATCTTTATAAGAGTTTAAGATCTTTTAATTATGTTTTTAATAAAAGCTTTAAAACCTTTAGTAAAAGTTATTTAAAACTATAATTATACTATTCAACTACAATTTATAAAAAAACTAATTATATTATTTAAATACATTTGCTTAATACTATAATCTAAATCAACTTTATAGTTATTAGATTTATAATTATAGTAATATAAAATTAAAGATTATTTCAAATTAAACAAAATAAAGTTTTTATCAACATTTTAAATATATTATACTAATATCAAAATAATATTAATTGAATTACTATATTAAACTAAATATTTTAATAGCTTTATTAATTATATTAATAGCATTGAAAAAATGATAGTAAAAGTAATAGTAATGATAATAGTAGTAATATAAGGCTTTTTCAAAAGTCTGAAATAAAATTAGCTTTTTAAGAGTATATAGAAAATTATAGAAGATTGTAGAAAGCTATATAAAGCTATATAAGTATATAAAAAGTAGTGGGAAAGGGTAAGAAAAAATAGAAAAAAGTAAAAAAGAGTAAAATAAATAAAATAACATTTAACTATTTAAATATTAATAATTATAATTCTTTAAAAAAAACTATTTATATAATAAAAATCAAAGAGATTAGAGTATTTTTAAGATATATTTATTTTTATATTATAACAAATAATACTTAAAAAGTTAAAAGAAAAAGTAGTTTTCAATATAAAAATATTGCTTTTCGTTTTATTAACATTTTTGACTTTAACCTTATATATATACTACAATTAATAATATTATAATATTATTATATATATTGAAATAAAGAGAAAATCCAAATTTATAAATTAAATTAACTTTAAAAAATAAAAACAATTAGTTGATTTATAATAAGTATTTAAAATTATTAAAAAAGTATTAAATATTGCATTTTATACCAAAACCGCGATCAAAATGGTTCAAACCCTTCAGAAGATGATTGTCTTACCCTATATGATTTTGATTGGCTAGTTTATAGATTTTATGCTTAAGTAATCATTGAATAAGAAGGGTTTGAGGATGCGATAATCCGTCTACGGAGTACTAAAGTGAATCCAACATGTATCACGTGGGTGGCTCATGTCATGCTTTCTCCTCTCGTAGTCTGGTCTAATCAATTTTAGTATTAGCGCATATTGCCTTAGCGTCACACACTTTGAAAATATCGAAGAGCTTTCTAAAATTTCCTCTTCAACCTCAACGACAACACCAAATTCTATAATCCAACACAGCCGGAGCGCTTTATCCAATTTCAAAATCGCAGAGATGGCACCAACAACTAAGAAGGCTAAGAAGACCGCCGACTCCATCAACAGTCGTTTGGCACTTGTTATGAAGTCCGGAAAGGGTACGCAAAAATTCCAATTCTACTCGACGTAAAACATCACAAAATATTAATTTTTCCTTTTTACAGTCACTCTCGGATACAAATCTACTCTCAAGCAACTCCGATCTGGCAAGGCCAAGCTCGTCATCATCGCCGGAAACACCCCTCCTCTCCGCAAGTCTGAGCTCGAATACTACTCCATGTTGTCCAAGACTCAAGTTCATCACTTCTCCGGTAACAACGTACGTACAATATATATCTCTTTTGTCAACCATTTGTCTATCGATCAGAACCTTTTTTAGGTCTGGGAGGACATTACCCAGAGATGAAGTCTTTCTAGGCTTTGGAGGGTATTCATTTGCTTACTATTTTTTTCTTTATAGATTGAGCTCGGTACTGCTTGCGGTAAGCTCTTCAGATGTTCTACCATGGCTGTTTTGGATGCTGGTGATTCCGATATCCTCTCTAGCCAAGCTGCATAGATTAGGAATATCAATCATTAGTGTTGGTTGTCGAGGTGGAGAAATTCTAGATGAAGGAACATGATCAGTCATGATTGATTGACCTTTTATATGTATCATTATGCACATTCTGCATAGCTTTATAGCATCACGAAATGATATATCCTGATTCTAGAACTTTGTTTCTACTTCTACTTCCAATTGCTGACTGATGGATTTGTATTGTTCCGTTTTGCCTTTTCTGTAACTCAATTCGGTTTCAATTTCAAAGTGACTCATGCTGAAGCATCTTTGACTCTTGAAGGATTTCATTCCGGACACCGGACTTTCTCCAGAGCCGGATACCATACCTATGCTTTAGTAGAAATTTGATGCTGACAATTAATGGCGATATTGATGACTTATAAAGCCCAAGTGATCCCATTGTGAGACATACAATACAGTAATACCTTCCTTTTGCCTTCAGTTTCCACTTGATTTGAAATACAATTTGCCACTATTCCCAACTCCGGTACTCCAGACATCCTTTTTGGGCAATTTTGAATTGAAGCCCTAAAAAGAATTCGCTTAAACTTCCATAAAAGTACTAGCGTAGTAATTGTTACAAATCAAGCTGAGACTGAAGGAACTCATTTGAAGGCCTTGACTCCCCTTTGAACAACCCATCGACAACAACACCAACAAGTCCCTCTAGAAATCATTCAAGATGGCCCGCCGCCCAGCGAGATGTTACCGTTACTGCAAGAACAAGGTGTGTAAATCTCATTTTACACCATCAGAAGTTATATGTTATATCGAAGTGTGCGAGTTGGATTTGAAGGATTTTCGACAATCTGATCGCCCGCCACTCTTTATCAACGATTTCGAATGTTGGAATGGCGCCAATTCTATGATCGCAGAATCGCAAGGAGTGAAAGGAAATAATACTGATCAATTTTATCTTGTAGCCTTATCCTAAGTCTCGTTTCAACCGTGGTGTTCCCGACCCAAAGATTCGTATCTTCGATCTCGGTCGTAAGAAGGCAAATGTTGACGAGTTCCCCCTCTGCATCCATTTGGTTTCCAACGAGTATGAACAATTGAGTTCCGAGGCTTTGGAAGCCGCCCGTATTTGCGCCAACAAGTGAGTTCAACCCGGAATAAATGAAGTCGAATGGGACTGCTTTGTCGAAGTGGAGATGGAATAAAGATCAAAGGATATGGGGAACATGTTGGATTATCGAGATGGAAACTAACATCACATTCCAACAGGTACATGGTTAAGTCCGCAGGAAAGGAATCCTTCCATCTCCGTGTCCGCGCTCACCCATACCACGTCGTCCGTATCAACAAGATGTTGTCTTGTGCTGGTGCCGATAGATTGCAAACTGGTATGCGTGGTGCTTGGGGTAAGCCAAACGGAACTGTTGCCCGTGTCAACATTGGTCAAATCATCTTGTCCATCAGAACTCGTGACTCTCGTAAGTTTATATTTAAGTCTTGAGGAATTTACATCATCTAACATATTTTTAGTCCGCCCCAACGCTCTCGAGGCCCTCCGCAGATCCCAATACAAGTTCCCAGGTCGCCAAAAGATTATCGTTTCCAAGAACTGGGGTTTCACTCCTCTCCGTCGTGAGGAATATATGGAGAAGAAGCAAACCGGAAAGGTTTTGGTTGATGGTGCATATGTTCAATTCTTGTCCAACCACGGCAAGTTGGCCGATAACGTCAGACGTTTCCCAGCTGCTTTCGAGACTGAGGCATAAATTGAGTTGTTGATATCAAAGGGGAAATTCGGGGTATGATCAGAAAGGCGTACATTTGCAATGGCTGGATTAGCAAGGTGTCACATAAAATGGCCGACACAGATCCTAATCATTGTATCTAAGGAATTGATTCTACGACTTTCAAAACTCATCATGTTTTAACATATCTGACGTATTAATGATGTGATGATTGTTGATTTGAGTGTTGGATATATGCTCTTGACAAATCTATGATGGCCGAGTAATAAGGCGGAAGAAATAGGAGTTCATGTCAACTCATTACTAACTAGGTACTAAGCATAAATTCATTTCGAACCCAAGTCGAGCAAGGGTGTAACTAAGCTGAGTCGATACATCAGGCCGCCTCAAAGGTACCGTACATCTATCCCTGACTCGAAAACCTAATATGCAATATGACAATATGCAATATGATGATAATCATGACAACATTTTTCTGGGAGAGAGAATATGCTTCACTCAACTTAGACTCCTAGAGGGGAGTTCCCCTTGGTCGAGGGTTTTGGGTGGGAAATACTTGGGTGGGAAATGCTTGGCTGGTATAGTATGTATCACTGCGGTATGTGGATGGTTGGAGAGAGAGAGAGAGAGAATTTGAAGAAGTTACCAGGTAGGTTCGGAAGAAAGGGAGGGGTGGAGGGTTGGAGGGTTGGAGGGTTGGATATTAGAGAGATGGTGTAATGGATGAGGTGATGGATGAGGTGATGGTAGGTATTTTTAGGAAGTTTTTTGGAGAGTAGCTGAAATGGAAGGTAGCTGAAGGGAAGGTAGCTGAATATATATGTATTCGAGTGTATAATACACATTCAATATGAGTAAAACTCAGGTAGAGAGAGGAATGAAAGGATATATATGTGTGTAGATGAGGGATGGCTAACTCGAGTCTTATTATATAGGTAATGAGTGAGATTGTTTGGTATAAGATTTTCCTTAATGTCTTTCTTCCTCTTTCTCTTTCAATAGATGAATATGAACAAGGGATTTGTGTTGATTGATTGATTAATATCATCGAATAAATAATACCCCCACCCCTCTTTAACTAAAACATCTCTTATCCAAATCCATATCTCAAATCTCATATCCCATATCCACATCTCTTATCCACCAGTCCACGTGTATGCGTGTTGTTTGATCAAAGCCATACCGGAACTGTTGATCCTCAAATCCTTAAATCCTCAACTTCCTCACTTCCTCACACGACTTTAGATGGATGTATATGTAACACGCACTGTTAAGAATAAGAAGATATTCTGCTTGTGTGCTTATTTGATTTGTTTGCTTACTTTACTTGCTTACTTGATTGGAGCATTGTTTATTGGAACCTTGCTTTGCTTTGCTTCATCCAAGGGGTTTACAAGTTGAGAGTTTAAAGTATATTATTGTGTTTTTGTTGATGTGCTTCTTTGGTTCTTTTGCTTGTTACACTTCTTACGCTTCATACGCTGGTTGATACGCTCGCAGTGTTCGGTATTCGTGAGATTCGGAGAACTTGGATGATATATCTTGAGTCAAACAAGGGAATATATTTATACAACTTTATCGAGGTGTGAGGTATCGCCGCATAACACTCCGGTCGTACAAGTCTCGAACCCCTCGAAACTTTCGAACTTGCTAAGTCTTACCATATGCGACTCTTCGAATTGTCTTATTGATAGCCTACTATATCCTCGATATCGTTACGAAATACCCGGACCATTGATATCCTTTTCACGAAGATACGAACGGAGATACGAACGAAGATTTACAACCCATAAGTGGTAAACCACAAATATGGCTTTTAGACAACCTACATATCATGCCCCTCCTCGAATATATCCACAATCAACCCAAGATGCAGACTCGCAGACGCAGACGCAACAAAATATACAAGAGAGGGATGGGGGAGTAGAAGAAGGTCAAGATTGGGTATTATTTACCCCAGTGGCGCCCAGCTTTACGGAGGGAACTTATACGATTAGTACGGGGAGAACGAGAGGAACTCGCACAGCGGGTCATTCCAGGGTTAGTGATTTTGGTAGTTTGGAAACGGCGGCTAGGAGTTATGGAGTTTATGGTAATCATGAACATGATGAGGATGGGGATGCGCAGACGGAAGAAGATAATGAGGATGCAGAGTTGGATTCGTTGGATAGTCATTTACATGAGTTTAGGACTGAACCGAGTGTTTATGGGAATAGGGAAGAGGGAGAAGGACCTGTGTTACCGAAACATGATGGATTGGGGAGTTTTAGGGTCGATGGGATTGGAGAGGATATTCAACAACATTTATATGCATTTGAGATGTATAATCCAAGGAGAGTGAAGAGGAGGAGGGAAAGTTTGGAGATTGGGGATATGGCTTTGGAGAATGAGAGGGCTGCGGAGATGGAGAGAACGAGGAGGATTGAAATGTGGAGGATGGAACAGAGTAGAGCGTTAGTGGATGAAATACAAAGGGAGACGAGGAGAAGGAAACAATCTATGTCGAGTGAGAAGAAGAGTATTGTTGTTGATGAAAAGGAACAAGAAGATGCGGTTACGTTGAATAGTTTCGAAGCGGAATCGGCACCAGCAACCACTTGCGAAAATGATAGTCTATGGAATAGACTTACTCGAAGAGTTATACGAGAGTTAATGGGTATAGATGATGATCTTCTTTCAATTATCTTCGGCGAATCTTTACCCACAGAAGACAAACCACCAGGAAGAAACATATCCATTCCCGCTACGACTCCAAAGCCTGATAAGAGTTCATGGGAATATAGACTCCTCGAACGAATAGCTCGCGAATTAGGATTGTTGGTTAATCAAATCTCAGATCATCCAGGTGCTTTTACAACATATCTCCAAACCCAAGAAACACCTCTCCCTTATGCAGGTTTACCTGTTATTCCCGAATCGGCATCGAGTAATAATATAAATACAGTCACAGGTAATCCATTTCCAGATCTGGAACAAGAACATCTCACCTCAACTCTTAACACGAACGCCGACATTGAATTTCACCCCACGATCACTCGACCAGTACCCATCCCAAACCCAAGTATAGCAGGTCAAGGACTGGAATCGGAGAATGATTCTACACCGAGACAATCATTTTCATCCACCATTACGAGAGAGGAATGGGAGAGGGATCTGGATATTAAAATGGTATTTCGTTATTTGCGGGGCAGGTTTAGTGGTAGGGGTGAGAGTGAGAATTCACAACCTCAAACCGCGGGGGGTTCGGTGCTAACGAAAAGTACGGGTGGGAGAGAGAATTTAGCGGTGGAAATTACACCAGATTCATTAGCGAGGGCCGCGAGAGTAAGGGCTCATCATCCTCTGGTTAATGTGAAGGCAAATAATGGGGGAGTCAGGAAGAGAGTGGGAAGGAGAGGAAGTAGTGAGAGTGGTGGTGGACTAGGGCTAGGAGGTCTAGCTGGATTAAATAAAGGGGGAATAGGAGGAAGCACGGGAATACCCATCGGTGGCACACTCAAGAGTCTGAGGATCGGCAGTGGGAGCAGTAGACATTATTGGGATATTGGGGGGAGTTTGGCGGGGAGTAGTACGAGGGGGCTTGGGGCGAGGTTTGAATTCCTCCTTTCTTCACATCGCATGAAGGGCTTGGTGTCCCTCTTCCTCTACCTAAATGGGGATGTGTCTATGATATGATGGTGATGAATGTGATGAGATGAAATGAGAAATGAAATGATAGAATTGGATGAACGAGCGAGCGAGTCAATCAGAGCAAGCAAGCTAGCAAGCAAGCATTTAGCGGAGTTTTCCATATGGTTATCGCTTTCTTTACTGGGTTGGGTTGGATTGGATTGGATTGGGTTTAATGAATTTATCACATCTCATTTCATTATCATATCATCTATCAAATCATCTATCAAATCATCTATCAAATCATCTATCAAATCATCTATCAAATCATCCTATATCACACCCCATATCAATTCATCATTATATAAATATATAAATATATAAAAAGGGATATTAGAAACGGGTTTCGAATGGATTGGATTGAATTTTATTGGTGTATTTAATGGATGGGATTTTGAGGAGTTGATTGGATGGGGATGGGAATTGGGAATTGGGAATTGGGAATTGGGAATTGGGAATTGGGAATTGGATGGGAATTAGGATTGGATGGGATGGGATGGGGTTTAAATAAAAGGGGTTGGTTTGTTGTTTATATATGAGTATGTAGATATATAAACGAGGATATGTATAAATAAGGATATGTATAAATGAGGATATGTATAAATAAGGATATGTATAAATGAGGATATGTATAAATGAGGATATGTATAAATGAGGATATGTATAAATGAGGATATGTATAAATGAGGATATGTATAAATGAGGATATGTATAAATGAGGATATAAATGACAATATATATAAATAAGAATATATATAAATGAGGATATGAATATTGATATGAATATTGGTATGAATATTGGTATGAATATTGGTATGAATATTGGTATGAATATTGGTGTGAAAATTAGTGTGAATATTGATATAAATATCTTCGAATCTATACCTTCCTAAAACAAAAATGGAATATCTAGGGTTGATGTGTGGATGATGTGTGGATTATGTGTGGATGATGTGTGGATGAAGGGATTTTGTGAGGGATTGTGAAGTTGAGGTTTGAAGGAGGAGGTTTGAAGGAGGAGGTTTGAAGGAGGAGGTTTGGAGGAGGAGGTTTGAAGGAGGTTGTATAGAGGTTTGTGTAGGGGGTTGTGTAGGGGGTTTTGTAGGGGTTTGGGTGGGGATGAGAGGAATGAGAGGGATGGGGATGGGGATGGATGGGGATAGGGATAGATGGGGATAACGATAGATGGGGATGGATAGGGATGGATGAGGAGGGGATGGGAGAGGATGGAATGGGATGGGATGGGATGGGGATAAGAAGGAGAAAGTGAAAATTGGAAAATCTGAAGAAGAAAAAATTGCGGAGGGAGATACTAAGTAGTTTTTTTAGAAGTGGCTGATAATGTGTGTCTCATATGTATATTGATGATTCAAAAAAAGGAGGGAGATTTAGATTATTTAAACAAATAAATCATTTTCAAAGATTCATATTCATATTTACATATATACATCTATAGAGGGTTTTGGAATGGGAAAGAGAATAGGAGTGAGGGCGGGGATTGGGCTTTACGATTGGAAATGAGGGGTACCTTTGGGCGAGGGGGAATTAAAGCGTTGATAGTAATAATAGAGATTAGAAAGAGAGGGGGGGAGGTTAATGACAATGAGAATGAGATTTGAAGAGGGAAATTTATGGTGATAGTAGTATCGAGACAGCGATACCTAGGGAAAGGAGTTAGTATTCGAATGCGAACGTAACGACGAGGACATTGGTTGAAAACCGGATCAAATTGGTGATTCTAGATTGTTATAATGAAGATTAAGTGCGGAATATATAAAAAAGAAACGAATTTATAAGATGTCAAAAGACTGAGTGAGATGTGGGAGAATGGAGACGGAATTGAAGTCGATTAAGCGAAGAGGCTAACGGATTGAGGAGAAGAAAAGGGAATTTCAATTTTGGGGGTATGGGGTATATATATGGTTATTGTACTATAGGATGTGTATTGATTATTTCTGTTGGGGTTTGGATACCTGACGCCTTCACCAACCCGTTCTACGCAACGGGAGTGCAATATGTAAAAACTCACCTGATTGGGCAGCCTTGGAAAGTCAACTGCTTATGAAAAGAAGTTGATAGAGGGACCTTCATATTACCTAAACGATTAAATTGGATGCTAGGGAAGTTAGATGTAAGATGTAAGGAATGAATTCATGATGGGAATAAATGGGGTGAAGATAAGGCTGCTGATGATGCTTAGAGGGAAAAGGGGGTGTGATATAAAGTAGTGGAAATGGGGGTATATAAGTTAATGGAGTAGGACTTTTAGTATAATCTGGTGGATCACTTTACAACTAATCTCTACAACGAATGGCAGATATGATCTTGGAATGTTAGACCAGGTAGTAGCGAGGGGGGCTAGCGTTTGGATTGATTGAATGGAAAAATAATTAAGATGGGTGGGAATTCGACAGCGGAAATCATGACGAAAGGTAGTATATAATCGTCAAGGATGACAATAAAACCTATATGAGTGGGGAGATTATGGGGAGATATTGAAGGTTTGAGAGAAGTGACGAGAGAGATTGGCGAACAGGTTTTGAGTATATAGAAGAGAAGCAATATGACTGAATTAAGGGGGTTGAAACTCATAAAATGCCGCAGGACTGCAAGATTCTACTTTTTGTGTAAAGAGCTTGATCAAGGGAGATTCAAAGTTTTATAATCGAATATGCGTTTGTTTTGCAGTGATGGGCAATCGAGAAAATGTCATCTGGAGACAGGAAGGGGTAAGGAAGAAGGGATTGGGGTATGGTTATGGTTGTGGTTAGTGAATCCATAATAGTCAGGGAGGAGACTTCCATCACTGCCAAGTATCGAGGGTATAAAAGAGTTCCTTTGAGATGCTATGAGATACTATTGCCAATTATATTACCACAATGCAGGCACACAAGGGTGGAATGATCACGAAATTTGGATCTCGGAGATGATTTTGGGGGTGTAAGATGTAGAGAAATCTGGAAAGGTAGTAATGACTCAGAGGGAAAAAAGAATACGAGATTAGAAAATATATTGTACATGGCTGGTATATATGTTGTGACAGCAAAACTAGAAACAAAAAGAATGCATCATATATATAAATGACGGTGGGAAGTTCAGATTACTAATGAGAATGTGATGTTTAAAAAGTGGTAAATATAGGGAGGATATGACCCAAAATCAGAACACTGGAGTCTGGTGTTATGGGTCCAAGATAGGAATTATAGACTTGAGCTCGGGAGCTGGACATCCTGTTTTCGAATTGAAATTTCTTTCCCTGTTTTTGGAAAGACCATGCTAGAGAAAATATGGGAGACTTTCTCGAGTGGTATCTAAGTATCGCCATAAGACGAGATTTAAAGAGAAGTCGAGTAATAGAGACGGTATTAGGTTAAAAAGTTCAGGCGTATAAGCGCTGGGAGTATATAAATCTCGTTCCGATATAAAAAGATTGGAGTCAAGTAAAGTTTGTAGCAAAGGAAACGCGGAAGATAAAGCACAATAAAGTAATGGTATAATTATAGATTAGTATGACTAATTCTATAATATTTCGAACAAGCTGCAAGTTATGAATGAGTGAGAACTTGAAAAGCTTTCGATTTGACTTTTACATAGCGGTTGAGATAACGAAAGAGAGTGACTACATATAGTTGAATCTTTCTGTCGATGATTATAGTGCTAACGACAACGAAATGATTGTTTTTTTTTTTGGCAAATATTCAAGTGCTTCCATAGACATAGGTGAAAATAGGAATAAGGCATGATGGAAAAAAGTCTGGATTCGGGTCAAGACCGAAAACTTTAACAAGTGCCTTGTGAGTTTACTTGAATTTTATGAAGGGCAGTTGATTGTGAGGGGGTGGGCAATTTTATGCTACTAAAGGGTGACTGCTAGCAGGCATGGATGGTTCATATGAGTAGAAGTGGAGTAGAAGCGGCGCAGGCGGCAGAGAAAGTGAACTGGGCCTGAACGATTTGCACTTTCTGTGGATCTGAGGATATAGAGAATTGGAAAATTGTAGGTTCAAATCGAAAGAGAAGACGGAGTTGAGAAGAGAGTATAAAATGACGCTTGCTGATATATTTCACATACAAAATACCCGAGTAAGACGGTTAGACGCAACATGTATGCGTGGAAGTTGTGCCTTTCAGGTGGTTTTCTGCGGGTATTGAATCAACAGAACTTCGAAGAAAGTTGTGAGATGACGAATTTTGAAAAAATGATCTATTGATACTGCAGTAATAAAGAGTCATTAATAAGGATATGAGATGAGAATGTATAAGAAAAGGAGATAGGAACTAGGCAAGTGACAGTGGTGAATATATACGTAAGACTAGGTATTCACAGCGTTTACTTTACGGTAGCGTGGGGTGACAGTTGATGAGAGATGCGAAAAGCCAAGCAATTTCTTTGAAACTCACCACAACTTCAAATAGCAACTCGAGAAGAAAGTGATGGGATATATTAACAACAAGAACAGCGAAGTCTCCACCTGTGATATTAAATACAAATGACAGCAAACTAGCCTTCTGAATTGTGAAAACCCCCATTCCCCACAAAGAAGAGCAGCAAACAGATAATAACTTACGAGAACAAGTCAAGTGCCCTTACACATCCAAATCTTTCATTTCTTATGGTTGTATTTACAATTTTCGTGCTGTGCTTGCAGACGAACCTTTCTGATCCGGCATGCTTATGTAGTCTCAGAATGAGCGAGAAAGTAATTAGACCAGAAAAGTATAGCTTATAAGTGATGTAGATTAGGTGAATTTTGCTGTTATCTCATCACCCAAGTAGCGCTAGATGAGATTGGGGTAGAGCTGCTACAGCTGAATATGAGATGAAAATGCAATCAGCTGTTTCATAGATGTGCATCAAAAGGTCTCTTCAGGATGAGATCAGAGTAGATATATAATGAGTGAATAAGCATGATGCCTTTTTTATTTCTCAGCTTGGGATCTTGGGATCAGAATAAGGGGTATAATATGAGGAGAAGTAGAAAGTATTGCGAGATCTCTGCCGAGACTTGTAAGTTGTATATAAAGAGCCAACTTCAATAAGTATTTTAACTTCAAAGATACCCCGAAAACTTGAGAGCAGGCGCAAGGTCGCCAGGTAGATGTAGCTTGGAATGAGAAATTAAACCATCACATCCATCGTAACCGTAACTCTCACATACAAAAATGGAATGGGTTTGTGGATTGAGGAAACATAGTATATGCTGTCAACTTTAAAATCAATACTCGTCAGATACTCTGCAGAAAAAAAACGACAATAACAATTCAATTAAATACTAACAATCTTTAGCCGCAAGAATACGACGCTTTGAACTAAAAACTAGTGATCGATGGTTATTACATTATGATATATCTCGCGTACCTTCACAGCTCGAAATCCACAAAAGCATTACTCGCTCTAACCATCCAGGCATTCAAGGTCAAATGTCAGATTACCTGGAGATACGTGTGTGATTAAATAGTAAGCAGATTGTAATTTGCAAGCCAATCCAAGCCAAGCCAAGCCATATCATATTTGATTCATTTAAAGTCACACATGCTCCGACTCCAAGATCGTTGAAGAAAAGTGAAACGCTCC
Organism: Myriosclerotinia curreyana; assembly: GCA_002162495.1. Taxonomy (NCBI): domain Eukaryota; kingdom Fungi; phylum Ascomycota; class Leotiomycetes; order Helotiales; family Sclerotiniaceae; genus Myriosclerotinia; species Myriosclerotinia curreyana. The sequence goes on along the minus strand of NGKJ01000073.1, from coordinate 128,436 downwards.
AAGGATGATAGAGTTATTCTATAGGATGAAGTTGAGTGGAACCTTAACCAAGTTTTCCTGTTTGAAGCTTTGTTTTTGGATTTGCATTTTAGGATAAGTGGATTGGGGAGTTGAATTTTCGTTAAGCTTGATTTGAGGATATGGGAAAGATGGGATGGGTTGGACGAGATGGGATATGGGGAAGGATGGGATAGGATGGAGGAGGATAATATTCAACAAATGAATTAACGAGACAAAAGTTAATATAAGAGAGAAAAAGCACACGGTTTGGAAAAGTATCAATACAAGTCAAGTTTCGTATATAAGCAAGTTCAATACTACTTCAACAAGACTTTGAAAAGAATCAAAAGATTCCAACAAAACAAAAAAGACCTAGAAACTCCCCCTCCCTCCCCCAATAACAAAACCCTCCCACCTCTCCATCACCATCCCCTCAAACAAACAAAAACAAAAAAACCAAATACTCCCCAAACCACATCCCAATATAAGTATATAATCATATAATCACACAATCATCTACTCTCCCCTCCACCCACAGCATCATAGCATCCTCGATTCCCCAAAACCAAATGAATCACAATAATAAAAGCAACAAACAAGATCCCATATACCCCACCACCTTTCATATTCTCAGAAGCGAAAAAGCAGGAATTTAGCGCGATAAAGAGGTGGTGAAAGGGCTGGGAGAATATAGTGGTGATTGTCAGGTGAGGGTTGAGGTTGTCATTTTGGTGTGGTGTGGTGTGGTGTGGTGTGGTGTGGTGTGGTGTTGATTTGATTTTTTTCTTCTTTTTCATGAGTTGGTGAGAAATGATTCGGGGAATTGATTCAAATGATTCAGGGAATTATTTCTGCACGGGTTCTATTTGAAAGGCTGTGGAAGAAGATGCTATATAATATAATTATATAATTTACACTTGTAACGATGATATATAGGGAAATAAATGTAATGACTACGAGGGTATTGATTTAATAGCGTGTAACGAGTATAAAGCATTAAGATTCATAAGCACATAACTAATTAACTATTCGAGCAGAAAGAAGCTTTACATTTTCTTTTCAAAAGAGTAATATCCTTTAATATCCTTTAATATCTTGAATATCGATAACCCCTCAGCTTTTATAATTAAACAGCTTGAGTAATACTCAAGCTCTCCAAAGCTTTGATTCCAGAAACCTATCTTCGTATAATCAGCTAGCCAGCCAGCAAGCCAGCCAGCCCTTTTTCTATTGACTTCTTGTATTTTGAATTTTGGTGATGGTAAAGAGAGTGGTATATGCATATGCATATGCATATGTATATATGGAGGAAGACGAGAGGAGGAGAAGATAACTATGATGAGAAAGAAGAAAAACTCTGCAGATTGAAATAACATGAGTGCTCAAGGAAAAAATAAATCAAATATCTACTTGAAAGAAACTTTTCATCTTCAAGTGTTCTTATGAACAATAAATATGTATATATATATATATATATATATATTCATTCCCACTAAGAGATGAAGTTATTGGATATTTTAGCTTCGATTTTCTTGGAGGTAAACTTGCAAGTGAGTTCGCATCCCATCCCATCCATCCTATTCATCCCTATAAATGTATATGTAAATGTAAGCTACTCCAAAGACTTTGACCATTCGGTCGAGACTACTTGATGTATACTTCATCCATGTAATGTAATCCTCATGTACAAATATATATATATAAGGAGTCCTCACCAGTCCTCACATCTCCTTCTATATACCAGCAAGTCCCGCGACTGGAATTTGATCCTCAAACCCCACCCCCTAGCCCCTAACCCCTAACCCCTAAATACAATCGCCTCTTCCTATTTTTCCGTATTTTATCATTAAGCATCCAAAGGTTTCTGCGCATAAACCACATATCTAAAAAGGCAATATTAGGATAACCACCCCAACCAAACGCATCAGGGGGAAAAAAAAGGGGGAGAAGCAAAATACTCACATAGGCCACAAAGAATGAACACTCGTATCCCTCACCTGCTTCCGAACATCCACCAAAAAAACCTCCAATTCCTCGACACTCCACCCCAGAACCCTCGTGAAGATTGCTACGCTCAGTCCCATAAGACCCGTTGAGATATTTTCCTGATTCCAGATTCCTAATGTTCAATCTTGCGTTAGCGCATCCCCTTATACCTCTATACCTCACATCAAAGCCGTCCCCCCCCAAAAAATCCCTCACTCACCCAACTCCTTAGCCTTAGCATCCTTCGGCCACTTATTCCCCGGCCAAGGATAGACCGTCTCAGTAATTCCCTTAAACCCCCTCTTCGCCAATCGCTCCTTATACGTAAGCGCACTATCCAGATCCCTACCCATCTTAACACTTCCTTCCAGAAGTAATTGTGACCATTTGAGGAGCGGCGAGTCGGGTTTTAGTGTATCGTCTGCGCCTTCGATGGGGAGTTTGATGTCGAGGAGCTCAATGTATCCGCCTGGTGTTAGGTTACTATTTAAATGTAAATGGGTGGTTAGTACAATCATTTATATTTTCTGAATCTGAAGAGCTTGAGGGATTTGACAGGGAAAGGGAAATGATTATTTCAGATAGAGAGAGTAAGAAGAAAACTCACTTCCAAGCCTGCTCAAAAAATCTATCCCAATCCATAAAACTCCCCGTCATCATCCTCGAATGAATATAATCAAACCGATCCTCCTCTCCAAAAGTCCACTCCTCCTCCAAATCATCCACCTGAAAAATTGCATTTGGCGGTATAAACAGCGGTTGAATGGGACTTAAATCAATTCCCAACACCGTAGCCTGCGGATAACTATCCGCGAAATCCGTCGTCCAAATGCCCGTCCCACAACCAACATCTAGAACCCTCTTAACCTTCTCGGCATCAATAGGAGCCGTACATAACTTGCCATCAAAAGTGAGATTAAAGATATGATGTTGTAGATCTAATCTCTCTTGCTCTAGTTCATCATTGGGATATGCGTATTTTCCATCTTTATATGCGTGGTATGTGCGTCCATTTTCAATACGGTATTTCCGAATACTCGATGCGAGTGATGTTGTGGAACTTCCGGCTTCGGATCCTAGAGCGGAATCATCATCATCATCGTGTGCTTCTTCTGCATCATCGACTTCTAGCGTAACGGGTGCGGGTACGGGTACGGGTATGGGTACGGGAGCGGGAGCTTGTGTTGGTACTGTTGTTGTTTGTGATGATGATGCCGGGGGTGAAGGCGATGCCATTATTGTATGATATGATAGTGGTTTGGTGACTAGCTCTTTAGTGTATTGAATAAATCTATATTTACTACTGAACTGAATTAGAGATTTTGAATAATAATGCGATAAATCAACTTAATCCTTCAAACATCGAATCAATCGAATCAATCGATTGAAAAGCCAAAGTTCAAACAAACAAAAGCTCGGGTATCATAGAATTAACCACTGACGTATTTTGTATTTTCTACTCGGTTGTTATAACCCAAAAAATGAAAATACTCCTCAAGTACTTTGTAAAAGAACACAAAAAGAAGGAAATGGAACAAATCCACAAAAGAAAGATGACACGTAAAAGATTTATACTCCATATATAATAAGCCTTGGTACTGGGTTTTCCAAACAAATTATTATTCGACAATTGGAGATTTGTCCTAGACAATCTTGACCACGAATGATTAACTTGCATAATTTCGATTCGGAAAATTGACACGTTATGAGCATGCTCGGTATAGTACTCTACAAATGGAATAAAGTAAAACATTGCCCATGGTCGGCCAAAATCTAATATATATAAAGTATTCGTATATGTTGTAAAAGTGTATAGACTAATAGAATCATGAAATATAATATACTATTAAATAGTTGTTATAGTTTATTATTATTATAAAATATATTTATATTATTTAATTTTTATTTATGAAAAGAATATAATCTTATAAATTATTTATATATATTTTATAATAAAAAATCAAATATAATAATTGATATTTGAATAATATATTTTAAATTAAGAAAAATATATAATTTAATATTTTTATAATTTTTTAAATATAATAAAATTTAATTTTTTTTTTAATTTATATTTATTTAAAATTCTCAAAATTATTATATAATATATAAAATTAATGCTGTTTTATTATATAATTATTAAATTATTATTATATATTTTAACTTTTTAACTATTATTATATATCCTAACTATTATACTCTAACTATTACATCATATCCCCCCACCTCTAAGTAAATGTACTCGGTATTCCAATCGATTAGATTAATCTACCTACCTACCTAGTATACTCCACAAACTCAAATTTCACAAATTTTCACATTCATTCAATCATTCAATCAATCATTCAATCAATCATTCATTCAATCATTCAATCAATCATTCAATCATTCATTCAATCATTCATTCAATCATTCATTCATTCATCTGACACATTAACAACGTGGTCCAGCATCCAGCACAAGGGAAACCCCTGCGGCCTCATGTCTAACAGTGGGCTGCGCGGTCGCTAGAGTGGGGGGTGCGTTTTGTGAATATCCTTGTATTCATACCTACTTATGTATACCTAGTAGGTACATATAACATGGGGAGATGTTTCAGAGGATGATTAATTATAGTTTATGATTAATTTTTTGAATAGTAGTATATAAATAATTAAAATATATTTATTTATATTTAAAATATATTAATAATTTTATTTCAAATAAAACGAAATTGAAAGTTTTAAATTGTTTTGAAACATTTTAGTTTTATTTATATTAAAATATATTAAAGTTATTATAAAATAAATATAAGAAATTACTTTAATATCTTTAAATCAAGCAAAATGTAACTTTAATTAAATTAAGTTTCAGTTGAGTTTCGAAAAATTCTAATAATAGATTCTTTACTTTATGTTTTCACACAATGTGGATTTGCAAATGAAGAGAATCGAACCGATAAAGCGAAAGAAATTCATCTTATAAAAAATTGTAAATACAGAAAATTTGAAAGAATATTATTGTCCCTGTTCCTACAAGACAAAAGAGAAGCAAAAGGATATCTATCTATTGACATCAACATGCATCCATCCTTCCACATCCATCCTCGCGCCCTGAAACACGAATCGTGCTGACCGCACTACTTCAACCCCGACTACACTACTTACATGTATGTCCCTGACCCGACCCAGCAAGCCACCACCGTTGTCACATAAGCCTATTCGGCCACCCGCTGCCCGCAGCTTCTCCTTCGCTGGCGTGAGTGAGTGATGCCAATCTTACGTACGTACACGTATGCGCATCCCGTAAGAGTCAAGGTCCAAGGACGACTTTGTTGGGATCAGGGGGTAGCGGCACCGCGCCCGCGTAGAATTCCCTATTCCCTCCCGTGTGCTTAAAAAAAAAAAAAACCTTAGGTTGGTCCGTTCTGTTCTAACCTTAGTCCAGGAAGGTGAAAGTCCGCAACTCGGGAACGGGCGTGATAAGCTTGCTAATTTAAGTCTCCACCGCACAACTGTTCGTTGCGAGGCACGTGCTGGCCTACCCGAGTCGCAGACTTTGTTCGGATGGTGGGAGTCAGGAGATTGTAGGTGAGGTGATGGGTGATGGGTGATGGGTGATGGGTGATGGGTGATGGATGGATGGGGAGTCTGAGCGGTGGTTTGGGGCTAGGGCTGAAGAAAGATAAAGTTTGGGGATCATGGATTCGTGAGCTCATGAACTCGTGGAAATCGTTCGAGGAGAATTCGGTGAGATGGTGGCCTGCGTATGTATGGTCCTCCTCCTGCGGGATCAGCGAAACATCCCACCGGTGTGCAGGCAAAACCGAGGCGCTGGTTGATGTTATGATTGGTGTGTGATTGCTCAATGGGGAAGGAGTGGTCAAAGAATTTGTTGAGTTTGTATATTTTCCGCGTAACCCGCGCCTTTTCGCTAGCAAAGCAATTCTTGCCAGGAAAGGAAAAAAGTTGCGGATCTAGCAATTACCAATCTCACCATATATAGGTACAGGCGCATAAATGGGTAAACCTACATTTATAACCCGAGATTCCCCTCGTTCTATTGAGAATCAGACAAAACTGTGCGTGCAAGAAAAATGCAATTCTCTTTAGTGCCCTCTCGAGCCATCATTTTCGACCTAGGCGATGTCCTCTTCAAATGGTCCACCAACACGACAACAAATATTCCAGCTCGAACGATAAGAGATATTTTCTCAACGCCTACTTGGCATAGTTATGAGCGCGGTGAAATCACTCGGGATGTCTGTTATGAGTTGTGCGCGAAAGAATTCTCACACCCCGTGTCCGAGATTACAGAGGCATTTGCTCAGGCGCGTGAATCTTTACACTCTGATCATAACATCGTTTCATTTCTTCGCGAGTTGAAGGAAGATCCTGCCATTCGTGTGTATGCTATGTCGAATGTTGGAAAAGAAGATTTTGAGGAGCTCGCGACGAAGATGGACTGGGATCTCTTTGATAATGTGTTCACCTCTGCAGCGGCAGGCATGAGAAAACCAGACTCGGGTTTTTATCGTCATGTATTGGATCATATCGGTCTAGCCGGTAATCAAGTGTTATTTATTGATGATAAAGAGAAGAATGTGAATGCAGCACGCGCATTTGGGATTCGGGGATTGATCTTCGGGGACTCGACAGTTCGTTTGTTGCGCGAGATGTTTTGTAGTCCAGTTGGTAAGGGCTGGAGATGGCTGTATCAGAATGGAAAGGATTGTGATTCGATCACTACGAACGGACTAGCTTTTGCGGATAATTTCGCGAAATTACTGGTTGTAGAGATATTGCAGGACCAGTAAGTTTATAGTCCTTGAGTTTTAAAAATCAATTTTACACACAAAACGAAACGACTGACATGAAGCTCTTAGAACACTCATGGATCTCACTTGGGGGTCCAGAAGGACCTGGAATTTCTTCGCCGAGAAGGATGAAAGAGGTTTCTTCCCCGATGATCTTGATGCGACAGCTCTTGCTTTGATGGTTCTTCGACCCTCAACAAAAATGGTCTCGTCGGTTCTCAACGAAATGGCCGAATATGTCAATGACGACGGCACTTTCCTGGTAATTATCAAATTTCTATCATGGTAGTAGTGAGGAAAGCTCTCTTGCTGAACAACACCACAGACATATTTTGACCATAATAAAAAAAGAGTTGACCCCATTGTCAGCGCCAATGTCCTTGCTTGCTATTACGCTTTTAATCGCGGTCACGAATTCGAGCGTACTCTCCAAGTCGTCTACTCAATGCTCCTAGATCGTTCCTACATTCAAGGAACCCGCTACTACCCATCTCCCGACGTCTGCTTGGGTTTCATCGGACGCCTGCTCCGGTCATCGAACGATCCTCATCTTCAAATGACTCTGGCCCCGCTGTTAAAATTACGAGTGCGTGAGAGAGTTGGTATGGGTGGCAACGCGTTGGATTTGGCCATGCGCATAATTACATGCGATCAGATGGGAGTTGCGTGTGGAAATGATCGTAGCGCTTTATTGGACATGCAAGAGGAGGATGGAAGTTGGGAAGTTGGCTGGGTGTATCAGTATGGAACGAACAAAGTGAAGATTGGAAATTGCGCAGTCACTACTGCGATGGCGGTTGCAGCACTATCATCTCAAGATATTCAATATCCGACAAAGGGTTAAGATTTGATTGAGGATGATTAGTGTAAGAGCAATGAGCAATGAGCAATGAGCAGTGAGCAGTGAGCAGTGAGCAGTGAGCAATGTTGGATATCAGAATACGGTATATAAGAAACGAATCATGAAATGTAAAGGATAATGAATAAATAATGTCAAACCAAATTAAAGAATTATTAAAGATACAAATCACGAAATGCAAAGGATGATGAATAGATAATAATATTAAACCAAACTGAAGAATTATTGAAGACATAAGTACAAAGTACAAGATATCAAAATGTCAATGTAACCAGCAACAGTGATCATGAGTATACTGACAAAAAGTTCACCGCCCAGCAAATACAGGCAGAATAGTTATCAAAAAACAAAACCACGCTAGTACTTTTTTTCAATCAATCCAACTTTTTACAATTTGACGCTAAAGATTATCAAGTGAACTTTCCCAAAAATACAAAAATTTGTAGGAGTGCAACAAAACTTTTGGTAGATTGTGAAAAATGTGATATTATGCGGAAGGGCGTTGTCATGCAGTAGCTGTTTCATAGCCTCCTCTTAATAATTCGGTATAGGGTATGTTGACGGAGAAGAATTTCTTGACCGCAAAGGCATTAGACATGCCAGCTAAGTAAGTCTCAAGGTCAAAAGAATTGAGGGAGAAACTCTATTTTCCAAACCAGTAAGTTGCAGCAATGTTTAGAATAATGAAGTGTTTCTATTCTACTTGGATGAAGCTTTAGCCGAATTATTTTATTCACGTGACTTATTCAAAAGTATGGAAGGGCATGAGTGTCTAGTATCTAGTATCTAGGTACCTAGTATCTCGTAAACAATTGCTGCTTCGATAATCAAACGAAGAAGAGTTACCGTACCTACCTAGTAAAGCTTAAAAGAACACATGATACCTACCTACCTACATGATCATCCACTGGCGGGATAGGCGTGACCTATCACCGGGGCCTCTACTCGATTTATATTATTATAAAT